>VOPJ01012959.1:0-42632 GCA_014673585.1 Semibalanus balanoides | reverse complement strand
AACGCCCTGCATTATCTATTCTGCTATCAGCTATATTTTCATTTTTTATATAATTTTAGAACGGATGGACCTCTCCAATTATCACCCAAATCAGGTATCATTTTCGTCCTTCTCTATAAACAGCTATTTGATAAGTCGGTCTCGCCTCTTTGCGCTCAGCCGATTCTTGGAGCTCCGTGTGGTTCTGTCTCGAGAGACGAGGGACCGCCCACCAAGGCACACACCACGACGCTCCTAGCATACTCGGCCCGTAACGTCTGTCATGGCCTTGGACGGCGGTTACGGCCATCAGGGGAGAACGACGGCAGCGAATTACTACGGGTCTTATGGCGCGTAACCGTCCTCTGAGGAGACTGTTCTCACTCCTCGCCCTGACCAGGGAGCCAAAGAGGACACTCAGTCCTCCTGTCAGCGGAATGACAGGGAAATCGCGCATGATGGGCTTTTAATTGTGAAGACCAGGACGAGGTTCCAGAACTTGTTCATACGCATAATTATCCACAGCAAGTGAAGAACGTGGAGACGGCTGAATCAGTCCGACAGCTCAGCTAGAATACTATCACTTCTCTGCTTTGCTCAAATGGCCCGCGCACCTACTTTCCGAAAAGCGGGGGCGGGGGGGGGGCGGGGCATTCTCGAAGCTAGAACAACCTTAACATGCAAAACCAGAACTTGTACCTGGATCCAGCAAGTTGGATCCGCTCAACACCTCGGTACCTAGGGAAAATGCATGAAGATTATATGGATCACAAAGTGGGATCCCACTGCGAATAAATATGTCATTGAAGATACTTTGGTATCCTCCTTGGATCCCACTCGGCGTTATTATATTCACTCGCTCACTCAGAATCTGGGATATCTTTTATCCATCGGCTTATTGTATTGCCTGGATACTGGTTAATTTTCATGCAGATCACGGGACACAGGACACAGATATACCGATTTCGCAGCGTGATTCGGTGATCAGGGGCATACGTGTCTGGGGCGTACAATTTTAATTGCCAAATTTGATGGCGCAAAAATATCTGAAAGACCCGCTTACCCTGAGAAGACGTTTCTTCACTCGTGGGATGGGCAAACCTTATCAAAGTAAAGGAATGCTGATAATGTAGGTATTTACCAGACCTTTGCATGGATCCCGAAGTTGGATCTGCGGATCCCAGTGGATCCCTCGCATAAAACATGCAATGAAGATCTGAGATCCTGCCTGGACTCCCCTCGGCCCGCAAACTCTCGGTAGCATCCACATGGCAACTAAAATCACATCAGGATCTGGGCATCTTCACGAGAAAATCCCTTGGTTTTGTGGTAACCTGGATCACTGAAGTGGTCGCTATGATAAGATCCCGGGCACAAAAAACATACAGATATCTGGATCTCAGCTATGGATCCCGAGATCCGGCACATATCTAGCATGATGCAACATTCTAATTAAGGCGTAATTATACAAATCAAGACGAGCATCTGGGGCTCCGCGTCCCCTCGTCTTCGGGACGGGATACTCATATGTCTTATTGCTTCTAATAAATATTTTTCCCTGGTGCTCGGCAATGCATCATGAATTTGGAGCAAATCAGCTCATATCCAGCGAACCAGCCTATCTTATTTATAAGCCATGGGTGTATACTTTATATGCTAATAGTGTGGGGTTGTAACTACATACCCCTTAATAAATTTTTGGAATTTAACACTAATGCGCCTAATGACGAGAATGTGGTACAAAATGGACTCTTAAATCAACTAAGTGCAACGAGCCAATGAATTTCACAAAGTTAACGCACTACTGCTTTGTAGCTGCTAGCAACGCTCAGTCAAATTTAGAACAATTTACGTGTGTGAGCTGCCGGGACATCCATCGAAGAATACCTCTCTACCATCATCTTTACCTGCCACGCTGTAAATCACAGAGCCGTTCCACCCTGTGAGTGACGTAAGTGGACATAATTTTTAGACTCGGCTCCCACCGACAGGACATTACTCCGGTCGTTAACATCAGATCCGCCTTCGAAGCGCGGTGTCATTCTGACGATTCTGACTAGAGTTGCAGAATTCTGGTCCCAGCGTACCAGCGTTGGGACCAGAACTGGTCACGGCCGTGACTGAAGCTGTGACTGGCCAGGCCTGCGCCATATGGTTAGCAATGCAGGGCCGTGACTAAAGCTGTGACTTGCCAGCTCATTCCGTGGTCGTGGTTAGGCTGTGACCAAATATTTAATATTTCTGCACCTCTAAAGCCCGGTGCCCACTGGGGAAATTGCAAACGTAAACGTCACCAAACGTAGCCAAACGTAGGCAAAACGTGACTAAAACGTATCCGTTTTGTAGCCGCAAGTGAGCACCGCGGAAAATGACAAAAAAAACACACATAGCATGATATCTGGATTGGACACCAATTTTCGGCCTCCTTATTGCAGAGCCGAAATTTAAAAGATGAGCTGTTAAGCTGATCACAAAACTTTTTTGTCTGGCTTCGTGCAAATGCGGTAGTCCAGACCGTCATTCACTGCTGTGCTTAGCAATAAGAGGCCGACAATTTAGTGTCCAATCCAGGTATCATGTTCCGTGCAGAAACCAATCCTCCGTTTTGGACACGTTTTTTTTATTGCGGCGCATTTTCAGAAGCGAAACGAAACGTAAAAAGTTCAGCAGCTTATCGCTTTTAGGTTTATTGCCTGTCTAACGGCTTGCCTTTTTGGATAATTATTGATACAAGAGCGGGTATATAAATGGGTGAAATGTGTTAATTTTACTGTGTATTGTCCGTCAATTGGTTTCAGGATCCTATGTGTTTAGACCAGTGTTTTCAATGGATCGGGTGCACCCATGGGTGCCCACTGCCTACTCAATTCTTCCGACTGTCTGGGCTAGGTCATAGTATTGTTTTTGCGCACTTTTCAATACGGGTAATGGGTGGGGATGAGTAATGACATTTTTTTAGTCGTGTCGCTAAGCCGTTTATTTTAAAATTGACAACCAAAGATGTATTAACCAGGTAATGATTAATAAATGATAGAATTACCACTT
Organism: Semibalanus balanoides; assembly: GCA_014673585.1. Taxonomy (NCBI): domain Eukaryota; kingdom Metazoa; phylum Arthropoda; class Thecostraca; order Balanomorpha; family Balanidae; genus Semibalanus; species Semibalanus balanoides. The sequence continues at coordinate 39,608 of VOPJ01012959.1, read as the reverse complement.
AAGCAGATTCAATTTCGAGCAAATTAATATGATCAAACAATAAAATCATGGTAATGACTACCCTTAGCACAGTGATGAAAGGTTTAAAAATCCAAAATCTTGTCCGATCTAAAGTCTGATCCAGTATGACAATGTTGACCGAAAAGAGTTCGACGAGCCAAAAGCCACAGCAATACATAGGTGCGGGATATCATTTATCGTTAAAGCATGCAAGTCAATATGTAAGGATAATGGTTGCAAATTTTGTGAAAATAATTATCTGCTTTATATGGATTGGCCGAACCGGGCATGAGCCTCAATATTATGCATTGTAATGGGTTTGATCTGGGTCTGGGATTGGTGTTCATGGGCTTCGACTGGGCTGGGCTTGGGGCTTAGGCACCCATTGCAAAATATGGTTTATACCGAGAGCGTGCAATAATCTTAAGTTATTGCACGAACGCAATTTTTATTCCGAGACACATTAATTCAATCCAGCTATCAAGTTCTTTACCTAAACAGTTAAATGCTCGGTCACGGTCTTATACTATTAGTTAACCTTGCCTTGCATTGAGACGGAACATACAGTTAAACCCTCGCCCGGGTAGGGCAAATTCACTGCGTGTTCTGGTAAGGGGGGGAGGGGGTACGACCCTCTGGCGTTTCGTCCTTAGTTGAGCTAGAGCTTCGATTAAAAAACGAGCATGTTGCTTGTGATGAGAGGAAGCCATTGCCATATGATCTTAAGGTCCTGGGTCAATAGGTGACCTCTGAGGTCATGTCAAAGACCAAAATGTCACAAATCGTATGTGTGAAAATTGAATACTGATCGAGCCAAAATGGTAAAGGAACATCTTAGTATGCTTAATACATGCCAAATTTGAAATCAGCGTAAAAATGACATTAAAACTGACAAATTAAAAAAACTCATCTGAGGTCAGTGACCTCGGTTAACCTTTGTAAGTGCATGACCCCAGTCAAACATTTAACTATGTCAAGAGGCTTCAATATTTAAAGTCAGCGTCAAAAACTGTCCTAAAAGCGACCAGAAGCCCAAAGAGTCTTCGGAGGTCATCGGAGGTCAGTGACCTCGGCGGACCTCAGAAAAGTTAAGTCGAGGTCACATTCTCAGCAGAAGACACACCTGTTACCTGGAAACACCTTTGCGTTTGCTCCTAAACGTCAGACACTCGGAAACTAAACATGTAACAAGGATCGATACTACGGGACGCCAGTTTCGCCTGACATGACCTTGAGAAACAGGTCATAGGTCAACTAGATCTGAAAAGTTTGGAAGTTTGGCAAATTTTATAGTTATGTGTGTCAAAATTGTTCAAAATGTAGGGTCACTGAGAAAATTTCATATGCGATCGGTTACAAACTACGTGATGTTATTTGTGAAAAACCGTAGGGGGTGAATCCACCCCTTAACCGGGCGAGAGTTTAATTAAACCCGCGCCCGGGTGGGCCTCTTTCCAGACAACTTCGCCATGGTGGGGGCGAAGTTGTCTCGAGAAAAAAAAACTCGAACTCGAAAACTAAAAGGAATAGAAGGACGCAGAAAAAAACGTTCGAAAGCTCTCAACGTGTACATTCGAAGTTAAACAGACCATTTTTAGCTAAGGTCAATATTGAGGTGACCAGAGGTCATCAAAGGTCAAAGTTCACAGTTCTTGGACTTTGTTTCGAACAACCCCATATATCTCGTGAACTATGATAGCTTGGAACAAACGAAAAAAAAACAAAACAATCGAAAGCCCATAAAACTTGCAATCGCATAAGTGTCATCAAAATTGAGCTTAGATGAATAGTTTAAGCTCCAAAAATCATTAAAGATAAAAAGTGTATTTATTTATAAAATATGTTTTCCTGAATATCTTTTTATTTAAAAATGACAGAGAACTTATTTTAGCACCATCGCGTTTCTATCGTCAAGACGCTTTGAAACATATACATGATGACCTGGTAAGGTCAATTTCAAAATTTGGCCTCTGCGTCAAGGTCATTTGGTGACCCAGATAAGTAATTGTGTAGACCCAGATAGGTAAAGGTTATTTTGCATATGGGGCGACGCGACCAGACGAGACGAACACAGTGGTGTAGTCCGCTCGTCCCTATCTTTATTCTATCAAGAGTTATTGGCAAATCATTGCTGATGAACTCAGATGATCTTAGATGACCTTGTAGAGATCTCTGAGCAGCAATCGCACCTAGGTCATCCAGAATGAGCTAAAATAACATGATTCTGAAAGAATCAGCCTGATCCAATGGATATAATCTGAATAGGAAGCATTTTTTCCCATTCTCTTATAATGGGGAGGTCAGGAAATTTACCTGACCTTAGGTCACCGATGCGAAAAATCTGAGATACATAAATTGTAGGTACTTATGATCTTATGAAATCCTGTAAGTTGTAAGTCTTTCGGACAAAAACTGTGGCTTTGGCACGATCACAAACATTTTGGAAGGCAAGGTCACTTTACGTAACCTGGTGACCTGACCTGAGATGACCTGAACGCAAATTTTTGATAAAGTGTGCGCAATTGATGTTCAAACAGCTGTGCAAAATTTGACGGCGCTGCACGCCGCCGTTTTTGCGCTATTCTGGAAAAACCTCAGGGGGGTCAAAATGACCCCCACCAGGGCGAGGGTTAAGTGCAAAAAACTGCATCTCAAAAGAAAGAAACAGTGAACCAGGACCGTTGGCACCGAAGCTACTGCACACCACGGAGCTAGGCACACCACGGAGCACAGCAGCAGGCCCTGTGATGGTGATAACCAATTATAGCGATGTCACCATTGTAGCGGTGTCATTATAGCGATGTCAGAGGGTCGATGTCACCGATGTCAGTATCTGTGGCCTTGGATGTCTCTGGCAGGAATCTTACGTTGCTACCATTTAAAGCGATATTAAACATCCACCAGGATTACGTTAACGTTTCGTTTTGGCTACGTTTGGCTACGTTAGGTGACATTTACGTTTGCAATTTCCCCAGTGAGCACCGGGCTGAGACCTGAGTAGATTAGTGAGCATTGTATACTCAATATAATCACTGACATTGCTTTTGTCATAAGTCAGACCGTGATATCTACCACCATTACATCATATAGTACTACACACCATGGTTTCTTGCTTTTCGATGTTGTCGGTGATTGTAATCGCTGATATATTTACACAACAGTCCCAAAGGCGGGAGATAGGTATGGCAATGCCAGCAGGGAACAGTCGACTTGCGGTGGCTTATGTAACGTTCCAGAAAGCTGATCTATGTCCGTGACTAACGATGACTTCCGTTCCCTCCTACGTGTCATAAGATACCGCGTAGTTGCATGTGCTATTGTGCGGGTACTACGCTGTGTGCACTGTGCACTGGAAGAGGCATGTCACAATGCGTTTGGTAGGCTGGCTATACTGCGCTCATTGGTCTCAGCAGTTGAAGTCAGTCGTGTTGTTTTGGTGGCTAGTCATGGCGGTGCCACCATGTCCGTCAGGTGATGATCTCATGAGGTTTATGGTCGCATATAGAACGTCGTGCGAACTGCTTTATCTCTATCATCAGGCGCTGCAAACTTTCACCGCATCAACCGGCAAAACTGCCGGAGGTTTGCTATCCCTTTTGCCTGGCTTCAAGGGCGCAGGCAGGGGGGAAAGGGGGCACGTGCCCCCCATCGGGCCGACTTTTTCACTAAAAAAATGTACTTCGTGATCGTCCCCTTTTTCGACTTTCGGGGCCCTGCAAAATATTCAGTTGCCTAAATCTGTAGAGTTTTTTATTTTCGCGCATTTTTTTCGGGGGGGCCCTTGCTCGAGGGGGCCCCTGGGATGCGTGCCCCTTGTCGACGGCTGGCTGCGCCCTGTCCGGCTTATGTTACCGTCTGATTTAGGGGAGACCGGGGCACGTTCTGTCATTTTTTGTTAACTGACCCTGGCGGGGCCACACTTTTAAGAGTTCGGGTTGATTAATACTTTCTTAATACTGTTACATACAAGCAATAGCTTTCAAATCGTTTTAAGGAGTTCAAGTGGTATTCAGTCGATTTAGCTTCACCAGTGTCGAATGAACACCAGCTGTCGATGATGTGGCGATGATCATCCGACAGAACCTGCCCATATACGGGCACGTTCGTCACCTATGGGGTACATTCTGTCACTTAAAATTGTTTAAAATTGAAACAAACTGTATTCACTTAAAAAAAGTTTGGGATTTTCTGTTGGAAAAACAAACTTTTCAAATTTGGACCAACCTATTGCAGGCATTGTAATTGTTTTGATAGTACGGGCTATTGCAAGCACAAAGGAACATATGTTACGAAACAACAATATACCTGCGGTGGACAATTCACGAGAAAACCCCGCTGGCAGAATGTGCCCCGTGACAGAACGTGCCCTGTTCTCCCCGGCCCTACAGTGCATTTGCAAAGATAGAGTTGTCGTGTTTCCAGCTCCAAAGCTTTTCCTTAGATGTAGATAGGCAGAATTGACCACCTGGCTAAATGTCCGGTCTCCACTGCATTGTCGATGGTCATTATAGCAGTATATTTGCTTACAATCGGAATGTAATGCGTCATCCTAAACCAGGGGCGCAGCCAGGGGGAAGCATTTGGGGCAAATGCCTCCCGTCGCGGCTCAGAGGGGCCCATCTTGGGTCTGAAAGGGGATCATCGTGGACTCGTGGGGCTCTCTGTCGGCCTGAAGGGAACTCTGCCGGTCTGAAGGGGCCCTCAGTTGGCCTGAGTAGCCCTCAGTCGGCAGCAGGAGGGACTATCTCTCGATCTCAGCCCTTAGGGGCCTCTGGTGGCTTGTGGGTCCCTCGGCCAGGTTGAAGAGACTTTTGTCAGGCCTGGCCTGAGGAGACCCTCTGTTTGTCCGAGGGGATTTAAGGGCCCCAGTCGGCCTGCAGGGGCCCTCATCGACTTAAGGGGTCCTCTGTTGGTCTGAGGGAGCCCAGGACCAAATTAAGGAGGCTCTTACTCAGCCTCTAGTGACTACACCCATAATAAGAAGTCCAAATCGTGTTAGAGAAGCTAAAATATGTAGGAGGCCCGGCGTTCATGAGGGGCATGATGTATGTGCCAAGGGGCCCATATATCACTGACCGAGGGTAATTGACAATACAAATGGTATTTCGTCACTCGAATGGTTCTGGTAGTATGGTTCCGCAAATCCAGCATAATTAGGTGAATATACCTCTACCTTCACTACTCCAAGAATCACTTGCGGATCCAGCAAAGTGTGATTTTGACAGTGATGGGGGGGGGCAAAATCCCCAAAAATTATTCGCATAATTCTCGAAAATCATCGGATTTCGCTGCCTATGTATCAATAACTGATTTAAAACAAACTTTCTCTTAGTTAAAAGTTGCTAGTTTTACGACAAACCAGGAAATGTGTCAAATTTGGCGCCCGATTTTGGGTGGTTTGGGGGGGCCATGGCCCCTTTTGCCCCCTGTCCGACCCTTGCCAAGAATAAGTAGTTTGGTGCCCACTTCCATTTATCATTTCTGAGAAAGTCAACGAAATGTGGCGAATTTCCCTTATAACTTTTAACAATGTTTTCATGCATGACTAATATCGAAAGGTGGCCGTCCCCCAGTATAAAACTTGACTTAGCCATATGCCTATGGTCCGAACAGTATAGGTAATCACATGCAGTGGGAGTGGTCTCAAATAAAAACCGCCGTGCCCCGGGGCACTGACAGCGGTCCGACGGTCGGAGCCGCGTGCTGACATGCGCGGCGTCTCCAATAAATTAGTTATTTGGTAAATAATCCTTCAGATTGTATTCTTGAATTGGTCTTGCAATGCGGTAGTACGATTACAAAAATACAAACAGCCCTTCAATACAACAATGTGAATTACAAATGGGCGTCGGAATCAATGCAGAGTAAAGTAATACAAAATTAGTGGAACTAAGCAAATTGACGTGTTTTTGGGGGGCATCAGTCAATGCTAGGGGACCCACTTCGGTGTGCCCTCCCGCCGCAAAATCCTGGCTGCGCCCAACCTAAACATAATGCTCAATTTGTGCCACAACGCGGCGTTGCCAAAGAAGAAAAAAAAAACATCTGATTATACAGTAGCTGCGCTTGTCGCATAAAACCCTGTGACGCGCAGGGCTCTAGTGTTCGCAGCCAGCCTGACCCGGCAGTGGGCGGCGGAGGGCGGCGCTGGTAGCTCCGGCACACCCAGCACTCGTACCACCAAGGTCAGCTCGCACCCGTCCGGCACCGTCTCCTTCCTCCTCTGCCGCCTACAGCTCGGCGCGGCGCGCGGTGCTATCAATGCTTCAGGGCGGCGCAGCACGGCGCTCAGTGCCATCAATGCCTCAGGGTCAGCGTCGGGCCCACAGCACCCTCCCCCAATTTACCGGGCCATTCGGCTGTGACGGGGAGCGTCCATCAGTTGAGGTCTCTGACCTTGGAAGCGTGGAGTTGGACTTCCGGGGTCGTACAGGTGACAGACAGGCTCTGTTGTGAGCTATGGAGAACGTGCGTGCCATGTTCATGGGAGTGATATGAGCTGATGGGAATTGGGAAGTGTCTGTTGATTCATCAGCTTCATCAGCTAACCCTTTCTGTAGTCTTTTTCATAAAGATATACACACCGGTTGTATGTGTAGTTTGTAGGTGTGTAGTAGGCACATATATGTAATATGTTGTTACATTCACATATTATAATATCATAGCAACATATTATAAGTGGACACATTTACAATTCTACTCACGCGACGTGTGTAATATTTTATACAACGTATTGAGTGTATAAGTTGTACAATCGGAATCTACAAATCACACATACAACCGGTGTGTAAATATCTTTATTAAAAAGGCTACAGTTAGTGTTATTCCTGCTCTAAAAGCGCAGGGTATGATAACTGCATTGGAGGCTGTCATTTGACATAATCGAAAATGTGATTGATGGCACAATAGAAAAACTGTTTATTCCTAATGGATTTTAGTAGGTAGCATACCAATGGTCAAAGTGCAGGCTTACACAATGCTAAATTTGCATTTAAGATATACTAAGCGGTATATATCGGAAACCTATGGACTTGTTCTAGGTGCTACTTTTGCAATATTGCAAAACGTGCATTGGACATTGGACAATCAATCAATTTTACATATTTCCCAGTGTTCTGCACCGAAACACGTGGTGACGTGCAAGGTTTAACAACTTACCAGTTTTAGCACACAGACAACTGTTCGGCTATACGTTCAAGGTCGAAGTTATGACTAAATAAAGTACACATTAAACTTAAAGTATGTTCATGGCTGCACATTTAATGTCGCCACTCCACAAGTCACGCTCTAGTTCCGCTGTGCTGCGACCGCAACGGTGGTTTGTGGGAATACAACCTTCAGTATGATATATATCCGATAGCTTCTCGTTGTGGTAAGGTTGCGGAATTTCACGCTCCCATTCTGTACCAACACGCCCACGATGAGGTGTACGCACGTATACAAATACATACGCGCATACAATCATCCATGTATACAGTGGTAAGTGTGTGGATACTGTATATTCAGTGATAATATCCTCAGCTGTATTCCTAATACCGTCATCACTGATACTGGTCTTTCATAGAATTTACAAGTGGTCACTTAAACATGAGCTTCGAAGCTCATAGTGTCTCTATTATAATTGCAGATACGCTGCAAGCTCTTCGTCATCTGCTTTCATAAGCTTTAGCGAAGCGTAAACAGCTGCACAAATGTTTCCACTGCCTGACACATGACTCCCACTTCTCCGAATATGACAGCTCGAAGCCATGTGTTATGAGCTACTTTAATGCCGCGCGCTTGTGGCGCTACCAACATCGCTGGACGTCCTATCTGTGAGGCCCGCGGAACTAGCGCCACCTACATCACTAGATGTCCTATCCGTGAGGCCCGCGGAACTAGCGCCACCTACATCGCTGGACGTCCTATCCGTGAGGCCCGCGGAACTAGCGCCACCTACATCGTTGGACATCCTACCCGTGAGGCCCGCGGAACTAGCGCCACCTACATTCCTAGGCGTCCGGTTCGTTAGGCGTGCAGAGTTAGCCCCACTGGCATGGCTGGGCGTCCGATCCGTTAAACGGGCGGAGCTGGCGCCACCTACATCACTGGTCGTCCTGTTGGCGAGGTGGGCGGAGCTGGCGCCACCTACATCGCTGGAGGTCCTGTTGGCGGGACGGGCGGAGCTGGCACGTCGTTTCCCCCGACCGCCGCCAGATGTCGGTCCAAGGAGACCCAGGGCGCGTCGCCTCTCCATCTGACGGGTGTAGACGGGCTTCTGTTTGGCCCAGAACTGCTGCCGCTTCTCCAAGAAGGTGATGGCCTGTTCAGCCTGCTTTACGACCTCGACTCGACACTGACCACTCAGGGCCGGGTGCTGGATCAGTCTGTAAACACAGGTCACCACAGGTCACCACAGGTCACCGCAGGTCACCTCAGGTCATCGCAGGTCACCTCAGGTCATATGTCCAACACTGACTGTTCAGGGCATGGTGCTGGATCAGCCTGTGAGTGCAGGTCACCTCAGGTCACCACAGATCAAGCAGGTCACCTCAGGTCACCACATGTCATCACATGTCACCACAGGTCCTCAGGTTCATATCAGTCCATGGCATATACCGAACACCGACTTGTTCAGGGATGGTGCTACTAATGGATCAGCCTGTGAGTGCAGGTCACACTACGATGGATACCACAGATCAAGCAGGTCACCTCAGGTCACCACATGTCATCACATGTCACCACAGGTCCTCAGGTCATATCAGGTCATGATATACCGAACACCGACTGTTCAGGGAATGGTGCTGGATCAGCCTGAGAGTGCAGCTCACCACAGGTGAATATAGGTCCAACTATGACTGGTACTGCACTTGTCTGTAACAGGTCAACACATGCTGCATCTTAAACGCGCTTCATCGGAGGACGGAAGTCTTCGGTGAAGAAAACTGCACTCCAGTCAACGTTCAGCTACCTATGGACTTTTAGCCGTGTCCTGGACAGGCTCACCTCTCCATGTACTCCTTATCGACGGCGAGCTCCTCCAGAACGGGACGGCAGTGGGAGGCGGGACGGGCCGGCCGACCGCTGCCACTCCTCCCCCGCCCCCGCCCCCGCCCCCGCCCGCGACCGGGGCTGCTCGTGTCGCGTGTCCCACCCGGAGCAGCTCCGGGCACCGGGTCAGGGGTCGTGTCAGGAGGCCGAGTTGGAGTCACGATCGGCTGCTCCCCCAGGTCAGGGTTCAGCTGGAGGCCCTCCAGTAGCGGTTCAACACCGCTGAAGTCCAGACCAGCCCTGTCTGCGGAACAGCATGACGGGTGTTTGGGCGATGTACAGGTAAGCGTCACTGGGTTTTGTTAAACGGCATACATTGTTTAGAAGGCTTACTGTCGGGGCGATGACCTCCAGCTCCAGACCTTCAAGTTGACTGCCATGCAGCTCTTTATTCACTGCTTCTCTGTGAGTATTTCTCATATCCTGTTCTACTTCACACATTAACACAATTTTAGTTTCATCGGCCATGTAAACGGAAGAGTTCTATGTTCCTTTTCTCAAGTAATGTTCTTAAAGGGAGTGGTGCCCTACTCTTTTGAAATGTCCAAATATATTTTTATTACGGTAAGAACTTATTTGGCTTTTCATTATTGAATTACGATGAAAATTCACGTTTGGGAAGCCCCTTTAAGGTTTGAATTTTTTAACTTATATTTCTGTGTTTTTGGCATTTGTTTTGTTTCAAAACTCAGAAACGATCGTCACTATAAACAGAGTAGCGAAGATGTTACGTATAATGGCGCACTTTGCAGAGCTAACAATATCAATGCTAGCGTTGTAATTTAAGAGCAATGCTTCAGGCGAAAGGCTTCTCTTGGCGACTATTGATAATTAATCTACTGCCAGTAACGTGAGTTGGCGACTTTGGAAATATCTCAAGCAACTAAAGTGATCGTGGGGAATGAAGTACATGGCCTTAAAATTTCAAGAAAAAATATGTTCTACAAACGTAGTGTCACAACTCGCACATGCAGATGTGAGTTAGGCACACTCGCCTTTAATTGAGAAATAAAACAGGTGACACGGTATAGCCCTGCTATTCGTGACCTATACAATCAACTTTAAAGAACATTCTGCTGGCATATTGAGCCTCTCTGTGCCTCGCTGCCTCTCTTAATCGGTGCGCTTACCTCCAACTGCGTTCTCTATGGCCTCAGTAGCCGTGTCGAACTCCCAGTGGAAAGACAGCCAAATAGTCCGGTCCTGATGCGAAGGCCGCGACCTGTGAGAACCAGGGCCATCTCAAGACTCACCCAGCCGCATAGCAGCGCCTCGGCCTTGTCGTGCGGACATAACCGCTGAAACATAATAGAAGAGCACGAAGAGGCCATCGTTCAAACTCGATCGACTGCGCAAGTGCGGCAGGATTACAGCGCCTCGGCTTCGCTGCGACAGCTACGTAGCACGCCTTGAAACAAGGGAACACCAGGCCCATCTTCAAACTCACGCAACAGCGCATACAGCGCCTCGGCCTTCTGCGACAACGATGAAACAAGAACACCAGGGCATCTCGGAACTCACACCCACGGCGTGTACAGCGCCCTCGGCTTCTGCGACAACGCTGAACAAGACACCAGGGCCAATCTCAAACTGCCCAGCGCATACAGCGCCTCGGCCTTCTGCGACAACGCTGAAACAAGAACACCAGGGTCATCTCAAACTCACCAAGCGCATACAGCGCCTCGGCCTTCTGCGACAACGCTGAAACAGGAGTACGAGTATAAATATATAGTTAACAGAGAGCGAGCGAGCGAGCGAGTGAGAAAAGAGAAAGAGAAAGAGAAAGAGAAAGAGAAAGAGAAAGAGAAAGAGAAAGAGAAAGAGAAGAGAAAGAGAAATAGTAAGCAGAAAGAGAAAGAGAAAGAGAAAGAGAAAGAGAAAGAGAAAGAAAAAGAGAAAGAGAAAGAGAAAGAGAATAGTTACAGAAAGAGAAAGAGAAAAAGAGAGCGAGAGCAGCGAGAGTCGTTAAGATGTTCTATGGCGTGCATGAGGTGAGGATGGTGTCGCATATAAACAGATACCTATGGATAGAGAATGGGGCATGTCTACACAAACGGAGTTCATTCCTTTCTAAACCCTCGCCCTTTTCTCACCTTCGCCTTGCTGGGGATGTCCTAAAATGACCCCCTTGTTAACTTCCAAATAAAGCAACATAGAACAATGCAATAAGAACCAGCATGTTGCCTGTCATGAGAGGAATCTAATGGTTTGCAATTTTTAGGTTTCAGGTAGACGGGTAATCTTTCAGGTCAAGTGAATGACCTGAGATCGACAACGTCAAAAATAGTATAATTACAGCGCTTAGTGTAGCTTCCGAACGAAAAGAGACAGAGAGACAGCGTAAACGGTACCGTGTTGCCTGTTGTAAGGAGAATCTAAAGGCATCCCAGGCCCAATTCGAGTATTTAGGTCAACTGGTGACCTTTGGGGTCAGGTCAATAACTCATTATGGTCTGACATGACCTTGACGAAAAGGTCATAGCTCACGGTCTAATTGTCGTATACACTCCAAATTTGGACAGGATATGTATAATAGTTGTAAACTCAGCTACGGAGTTTCAGCAAGACGAGTCTTATGTGTACAAATTTATTTGCAAAACAAAACTCATGGGGATCGTTTTTGGACTCCCCTCCACCCGTTGGGCGAGGGTTAAGCCTGAACTCGTTAATCGATGTTTATTTATAAATGTATTGCACCTGTAACCCGCGTTCGACACATGCATGAACAATGAACATATACATGTTTTCAAAACTTCTAAATTATTTACCATCTATTCATCAGTATTCCGGATCTGTACAATGTAGACTGTCTGCCCGGAGCGCGACTTTCAGTGACGATTGTCAGCTTTGTTGGCAGCGTGGTGGCGGCAGCCGACCGCTGGATCAATGTGGCGACGTGGCGCGCACTGCTGCTGATGGCGCCCGGTCGCCGCTTTGATCATTGCGCGCCCCGCCACACGCGAGGCAGCGTCCCCTGCCCGTCCCGCCCCTCCCCTCAGGTGCTCAGAGAATGTCTCGGACAGGTGTCACGATAGGCATTAGGCAAGTCACGTGACGGGGCGCGGCTGAGCGACAATGGGGAGCTATCTGCTGAGACGCAGCGCCACACTGCACTCTGCCGAGCCGACAGAATTATATTTTTTCTTCTTCTTCTTCTCAACCTCATCCTATGTTGTCTTTAAATTATGTGGCAAAATCAAATACTTAATGTATTTATATTTATATTTAAATATATATTTATGATCATATTAGCCGTTTTCACGATGGATTATATTGCGCGAAATGTTTTAAAAAGTTTTAAGTATGAAAGTTTAGTATACGATATATTCAAGAAAAATAAATACTGATTAGGCGATATTATCATTATTTCAAGAGTTAATTGGAAACATGAAATAGCTCATACAAGATTATGAAAACCAAATTTGTCCGTTTCTAAAGAATATATCGTCCATTCGTTCAGTGAAGGGCATACCGCCATACTAGTTACTCAATCTGGCAGCGTCATGGATCACAGGTCTGCCTTCGCATGGCCCAATAATGCGCTAGAAAACGATTCGCTGCCGGCGAGTCCATTATGAATCAAGGGAGGTCGGTTTGTTGAGCGACCAATAGCAAACCGTGCCGAGAGATTAAATGTTTCGGCATTCTGCTGAAAAGGCTTCAAGTATGTAAGATCTGGCATCACAATTAACCTATGCATAAATTATCTAGCCAATTACCACCAAACCGCAATTTTGTAAAATACTATATTCTGAACCAACACATATTAAAAATCTAAAGAAACATTTCAAGACAAAAATCGTTTGCAAAGTTATGTACTTAAGGAATGGATTACGTATACTAAAACTTTCATACTAAACATTTTAAAACATTTTAAAATGTTTTAAAACATTTCGCGCAAAATAAGCCATCGTGCAAACGGCTATTGATTTGAATCAGTGACAAAACAAGGTTATACTAGCCGTTTTCACGGTGGATTATTTTACACGAAATGTTTTAAAACATTTTAAATGTTCTAAAATGTTTTAGTAGTAGCCATTTTCACGATGGACTAATTTGCGAAAATAATGTTTTAACACTCGCCCCACGGGACCGAAGGGCGAGGGTCGAAAAATTTATCGCAAACCAGTCCATCGTGAAAACAGCTACTACTACAACATTTTAAAACATAAAAAATGTTTTAAATCATTTCGTGCAAAATAATCCCCCGTGAAAACGGCTACTATTCAATGTAAATTTCCTTTGAGCGGACGTTGTTAGCCCCCCCCCCCTTGTCGCTTGCCGATAGGTATTACAGGTAATGAATCCTCATTGTGTCATCGCATTGCATTAGCACATTAATCTTGCTGTCCCATTTTTCCTGTCATCAGGAGGTAGACCATTGACAGTGTGTCTCGCCATCAGACTGCACGCGAGCGGCGCAGCACACCTGGCAAAGTTGGTCCAACAACGGACGAGACGGGCACCGGCTCAGAAGCAACCACACAACCTCCGAACTCCGGCACGACACGACACGCTGTCAACACCTCCGCGAAGGATGGCGTGGAGTAATCTAACAACAAACCAACTAACGGTTCTGTTCCGTCAGAAGTGCCGAAAACAGCTGCTTGGAGTGTGAAGGAGTATACAAAAGTATACATAACCCGGAAAATAATGGAAAAGTGACACATTGTTGACTTGGTGAAAGTAAATCAGAAGCAAAAGCTGGCTTATCAAAATAATAAAAAAAATAGGTGCATCAAAATTACCGACCACTGACGTCTTGCCTCCGCATACGCCTTGAGACTTGTTATCTCTGGATCTTACCTCTGGATCAGCACGGGTTCTGACGCACTTACCTCTGGATCAGCACGGGTTCTGACGCCCTTACCTCTGGATCAGCACGGGTTCTGACGCTCTTACCCCTGGGATCAGTGCGGTTTCTGACGCCCTTACCTCTGGACAGCACGGGTTCTACGCCTTAACCTCTGGAATCAGCCGGGTTTGACGCCCTTACCCCTGGATCAGCACGGGTTCTGACGCCCTTACCTCTGGATCAGCACGGGTTCTGACGCCCTTACCCCTGGATCAGTGCGGGTTCTGACGCCCTTACCCCTGGATCAGCACGGGTTCTGACGCCCTTACCCCTGGATCGGCACGGGTTCAGACACCTTACCTCTGCGATCAAGGCACGGGTTCTGAGCCCTTACCCCTGGATTCAGTGGCGGGTTCAGACACCTTAACCTCTGGCATCAGCATAGGGTTCTGACGCCCTTACCTCTGAGATCAGCAAACGGTTCTGACGCCCTTACCCCTTGGATCAGTGGCGGGTTCAGGACACCTTACCTCTGGATCAGCACGGGTTTCTGACGCCCTTACCCCGGGAATCAGTTGCGGGTTCAGACAACCTTACCTCTGGAATCAGCATGGTTCTGACGCCCTCTACCCTGGATCAGCACGGGTTCTGACCCCTCTACCCTGGATCAGCACGGGTTCTGACGCCCTTACCTCTGGATCAGCACGGTTCTGACGCCCTTACCTCTGGATCAGCACGGGTTCTGGACGGCCCTTACCCCTGATCAGCACGGGTCCTGACCCCCCCGCCCCCCCCTTTTTAAAAAACCTTTTTCTGGATCGCACGGGTTCTACCGCCCTACCTCTGTTATCAGCCACGGGTTCTGACGCCCTTAGCCCCTGGATCAGCACGGGTTCTGACGCCCTTACCCCTGGATCAGCACGGTTCTGACGCCTACCTCTGCGCCAAGCATGGGCCCTGACGCCTCACCTCGGCGACAGCAGTTGGTCCTGACGCCTCCACCTCTGGCCGCAAGCGTCGCCGGTTTCCTGCACGCCTACCTCTGGACACCGCAGGCGGGTTGTGGCTGAGAATCAGTTCGGCATCTTTCAGTGCAGCCTCGATGTTTCCCAGCAGCAGATTGCATTTGGCCCGGCTGGCCAGACATGACTCATTCTTGGGCTCAAACTCTAAGGCCTGTCAAGTCAAAAACGATGTTAGTTTATGCGCTGAGAACGACGGAAACAAAGCTTGCCAAAATGCGCGGATGTCAATTTGGTAGTCATGCACCGTAAGTGGTAAAATGTTTACACTCGAATAAAGGCAAACTTAAATGCAATACAACTTGCGCTTAGTTTCGTCAGGAATAAGGTTTCGTTAACTTTCAACTATGCAGTATGATCAAGACTCAAGAGTAATGATATTGAAGTTTGAATCGTACTCAAGTCGTGTATACGTTACAGAAAAATATATCAGAGTATATTTTTTATAAAGCAAGTTCTTTTCAGTTACAAAGACACAATTATTAGTGGTCACTCATGGATCGGTCAGCTTCTGGAAAGCCAACAAGAAATCGCATCAATATTCAGCTAGTCTTCTTCAAATGAACCTCATTAAGTGAATAGATATAAGTTCCACAGAAGTTCGTCAGAATGAGTTTTCGCAGCTGGTCCTGGGGTGGACCTACTACTTCTCTTTTCGGCATGACAGTCTTCCATCAATCGCATTTGCATATATCAAGCTATAATGGGCGAGTAGCAAAGGATTTCCTTGACATAAAGCTGCATACGTTGGCTATATGAGGCGTGTAACTTTCTCAATAAAACGCTGGCCTCGATCTGGTATTTTGCTCTGTGAGGATGATAGTTAGGCCCAGGCCCCAGTTCAGGATAAGACCACTCCCGGCTACTAGTTTTGAAATAGTTCGGGAGAAGAATCGTTTGTATTGTTTGATTTGGTCGCTTCGTCTCTTAGATACACGCATACGCTTTTGTAGTGCGGAACAGTGTCTTCAGAAATGCTGTTCCGCACTACACATAAGTATATTTGAATGATCCTAGGAGCAGGGGCGGATCCAGCCGCTCGGTTTGGGGGGCCAACTTTTTTTGGCAAAAAGGTACCATTTTTTTTTCTCCGCGGATTTGGGCTTTTCACCTTATTTGGCATTCCAGATATGAAAAAATGTGAAAACATTTTTTTTGAGAATTTTTTTTTTCGAAAAAAACAACATTTTTCGAAAAAAAACTTTTTTGGAGAAAAAAAGTTAAAAAATCGGGAAAAAATAACATTAAAACACACAGAATACCACTTTCCGTAGCATATACACACGTATATAAAAGTCACGTTTATTTCATACTAACTCGCAGGGGCGTCACCGATCATTCTTAAGGGGGTCGATGACGCTGAAATGACGAAAAAATGTATTCAGTCATTGTTTGCGTGTATAAAGCCTTGCAGCATTTTCAATTGTGGATTTCCATGTATAATACGAATTATGGTAGTTAGGGTAATTTTAGGCCAATGTTGCGTCATTATCGTTTGCGTCGCCTATTTTCGAACTCGGCAAGCTAGCTAGCTTAAACAGTACCACATGAAAATAATGCTCTCGCCTTACGTGGTGGTGGGGGGGCGGACTAACATGCCTGTCCTGATGTTCTCTGAAATCACTTTTTACTCATGTGCTCATCTTGCCGAAATTTATGTAGCGGAGTTGACAACAATTATACATATGCTGGCAAAATTTCACTGAAATTGGTTCAGTTATTTGGGAGATATGACGTTTTAGTGACGATTATAGTAGGTGGAAAGACGGTAAATATTGTAAAAAGGAGAAAATAGAGTTTTGCAGCAAATTGCTGACAGAAAGCGACAAAGATCAAAAGTGACATTTAATAAGAAAGCGCCAAATCGGATTTCCGAAATTTTGTGTTTCTTACCCCTAAAAACTAAAACTAAAATGAAAAAAATCCACTTAAAAAAAACGACATTTTCAAAGATTTGGAAAAAACCGAAAGTTAAGTGAGAGAGAACTAAATTGTGCGCTAAGGGGGAGACTGCAGACACTAATTAACTTAATTTCTTCATTTCCCAATTTTCATCATCAAACAATTGTGTTATGCTGTATGCCGCCGAAGCGGCGCGAAAATTTTCGAGTTTTTTTCTAGTGGATGGCATTATTTGACTGTTGCAAAACACTTTTACGTGTATTGTTCCGACCGTTTTTTTTTTTTATTTTTTTTTTTTTTGGGGGGGGGCAAAACATAGTCTCAGGACCTTTGAGGGGGGCATGGCCCCTTTGGCTCCCCTGGATCCGTCCTTGCCTAGGAGACGGTCGCATCTGATCCGATCGAGATAAAAATGTGTGCATGCAGCTTGATGGCTAAAGCTTTCCAACCTTAAAGGGAATAGTTCACCTTTAACATAGGGTTTTGAGTTGAGATAGCCAAGTTGTGGCGCGTATGCTCGAAAATGACTTGTGGACGCTTTCACCCATTTTCCAAGAAACCTTCTAATAATTTAATATTCAGTCCTTAAAAGTCGGACCGGGTATACCCGCGTAACTCCAATCGCTGATTGGCTGATTTTGGCTGAGTTGACTATGATTATGACGCACAGATGGACGTAAGGCTTGAAGTGTAAGTGCCTGCGACAAAAACCATACTGTGTCAGTACCTATTTTTGTATTGCAAAATGACTTGTCAGGTAATGCTATGCATAGTGATTTTGATGTTTAAATCGTCTATAAAACATTTTTCTAACCAACGATCTGTAGCGTATGCGTAGCGTTCAGCGCTGGCCTGAACGTTCCAGGCTCGCGTACAAATTGTTGATCTGTCCCCTCCCCACTACCGAACCCACCTACGTACCAGTACCGCGTGCCGCTGTTGATTGGCCGCCGCGGCGCAGCCGCCGCTGAGGGATAGGACGACCGGCGAGGACCGGTACGCCACTCTGTGACGTGTAGCACTGTGCATGACCTTGGTTGACACATAATCCAGACGGACGCCCCAGACACGGACAGTGAGCGACGATGGCGGACACTACACTTTCATAGTGAAATATAATAGTGACGAATACTGTGCAAGTACGCAAGTACTGTGATGGTTTTTAAAAGCGTTGTATTTTCCGGCATCTTCAACAAGTACTTGGGCAAGTACCATTATGTATACGATACGATCCCTCACTAAATCGATGACGTTGCGTGCTTCTCAGCCAGCTGATTTCGCAACTTTGAGAAAAAATATGAATTATCACCAAATAATTGACATTTTAATTTGCTTTCGCGTTTAAAGGTTTCCTTTGACTTACTATAATATAATACTTTATTTCTTGCTTCTCTTCATCATTTCTGAGCTTTTTCTCGTTTTTTTTTTCAAGGTGAACTATTCCCTTTAAGCCGACAATCAGAGTTTCAACTCACACAGCGACCTTTTTTCAGATTATGACATATTGTGAAACGGTTTATTAGCACCGGCTGGGACCGTCTCCGAAAATACGTCAATATAAACAACCGACTCCGACCGACTCCGACATCCGACTCCGACTCCGACTCCGCAGCCAATGGACCAATGTTTTATTTACATATTTTGTTTCATTTATGTTTAATAAACTTGATGATGATGAGGATGAATGTCAGACTCAGAAAGACAGTCGGTGTAAGACAGTGTGTGTGCCGTGCTGGTCATGACAACTCTGTTTCTTTGCTCCCAGACATCTGTTTCTTCGCTCACAGACATGCATTCTGCCAATTCATTTGGCAAATTGTTACATCACCTACCTCATACAATAATTTGCTTGAGTATATTGCAATATCGTGCTAAGCGCAAAGGAAATTTCCTGCTAAATATTGAAGTTAAACCCTATTCCCTGCGGGGCAGATTCTGCCCCGTGCCTTTGGTAGTTTTTTACCTGCCACTTATAAACCGTTAGACTTAGCGTCTTGCAACTATTGGATCAAAACCTAGAATCGAATAACGCATGTTGTGTCTAAATTTGGGAAAAACTGAATCGGCAGAGGCGGCTCCAGGATCATGTTTTTGGGAGATCATTACCAATGCGTTTGAGCAGCGAATACTTCCTTCGTATTTTGCGATGCAATAAATGCGCCAGAAACTATGTCACTGCTATACACATCATATCTACTTGGATTATGCATATTTTGGGGCTGATGTGCGCTCAGGTACATAAAATGGGAGGCAATATCCTCCGTCAAATTAGGTCCAACTTCAAATTAGTAAGATGATAAGAGGCATTCCGCACATGGTGCGGGGGCCCCCACGTTGTTTACCTGGATCCGCCTATACACAATATATTACATTTAACAAATTCCAGCACAAAAACCCTCATGTGAGGTTTCTATCGTCCCAAACAATAACGAAAAGCATATATTTGTTATCAGAAAAAAAATCATCCCTAAATACGCCTATGATTTTTCAT
Organism: Semibalanus balanoides; assembly: GCA_014673585.1. Classification (NCBI taxonomy): domain Eukaryota; kingdom Metazoa; phylum Arthropoda; class Thecostraca; order Balanomorpha; family Balanidae; genus Semibalanus; species Semibalanus balanoides. The sequence goes on along the minus strand of VOPJ01012959.1, from coordinate 20,368 downwards.
TTTGGTACTAGTTCCTTTTATATATTGAAGACCATTACATGGGAAGCTCAAACACGTTTTTGGCATAAAAACTGGTCGATTCAGATGGCTGCAATGACCTTTCAAAAAACATTAAAAGTCGTAATTTTTACCCCATGGCCACCATTTTTGAACAAAAAGGAAATTTCGGGATAAAAAAAGAAAAGATCTTGTCATGACGAATCCAATGGTGTTCATCCCATCGGAATCAGTTTAGTGGTTCTCGATATCTCTCACTCTGAGGGGGGGGGGCAGGGTGTGCCCCCCGCAGGTTAACGTATTTTTTGCCACCTGCAGGGAATAGTGTTTACTAGTAGGTGTAGTATACTTATATACTATAGTAATTCAGTATTTAACTATTATTATAGGCAGGAATAGCTCAAGTAGTTCAGTCACCGATCAAAGCGGCATTGTTGCGACTGAGAGGCTTACATTTTATATGGTATCTTGCAGTTAAGATTTCATAAGCAATTTGCATTCGGAAATGCTTGCAACGTGCTGTTTGTTCCGGTATTCAGTCCAGAGGTCTGGGTTTAATAGCATCACTGGCAGATCCAGGGGGCGGCAGGGGCAAAATCCCCCCCATTCCACGCTCGACGGGAGCGGCTAAAGAAACCATTAAAAAATGAAACTACTAGCTGCGAAAAAAAATAGCGGAAAAATAAAATTAAAATGTTTTGCCTTGTTCGTGTTTCTTGTATTTGGTAGTGATTTGGTAGCAGGAGGGCAGGCACGTAGCCATAATTTTTATCAGGAAGGGGGGGGGGCACATCGGTGGTAGAACCAAACTTTGCTCCTCAACAATATGTTGTCACTGGCGGATCCAGGGGGCGACAGGGGCAAAAGCTCCCCCATTCCACGCTCGACAGAGGCGGCAATAGAAATAAGCCCCCCAAAGAGAAACTGGTGACGAAAAAAGGGTACTGACAGCGAAAAATCACTTTTATGCGGGACAATAAATCGTTATCTTTTGCCTCGTTTGTGTTTCCTGTATTTGGTAGCATTTTGGTAGCAGTAGGGCAGCACGTAGCCAGGATTTTTATCAGGAGGGCAAAGGTCTGTGGTATAATACAATTTTGCTCCTCAGCAATATGTTGATGACCGGGGGAAGGGGGTAGGATCGAGCCGTCAGATGATCTCATTTTATCTTGTGTACATTTATTTGCTCAGGGGGAATGGCCCCCGTGCCCACTTTGATACGTCCCTGCAGAAGGGAGTAGGGAAAGTGGCGCATATGACGCTATTGCGATCTGGAGCGATTCACATTTCACAACCAACGTAGCTTTTACGCGGTGGCGACACAGTAACTAATAAGGTTTATCCGAAGTGCCAGTCTGCAAAACGTGGCAGGTTCAACGAGATCGCGTCGGGGCAGGGTTGGCAGTTGGCACCAAGTCGCAATTGGGTCAGCTTTCGACAATGTCGGGCAGCTTTTGCTTTTGACATTTTTGTGCAGAAATTGTATAGGTGTAATTTTATGTGCTGCCATATTTCCACCCATTTGTTTTTGTTTTGTTTTTGTAGGGCTAGACAATTTTTTAATATACAATGTTTTTTTCTAAATATAGTTATTTGCGGACATTACACAGAGTATCAACTATTTATTTTATACAAATATTAATCATACCGAGTAAGAATTCCCCTGCATTGTATTGTATGTAAAATGCGGCAACTTTCCGCAGTTGGTAGAACACAAATTACGGGCCATTAGGAGGAAATGGCGCAAAGTAGCCGCAATATGTGTTGTATTTGTTAACCCCCTGGTAAAGGACCCGGAGGCCTCCAGCAAAATTATCCCCCATATTGGGAGGCTGGATCCGCCAGTAAATAGCATAGCATAAAAGAAACAATACACTATTTACATTTAGACACACTTCCTTATAACTTTCTGACCATTTGGTACCAATTCGGGTCATAAAACCGGAGCATTGCCTGAGCCAGTTATTCGTTCATCTCTCTTCTATGCCTTTCCAGTCCCACAGGGGCGGATCCAGGGGGTGGCCGCATGCGGCCGCTGCCTCTTCCCCACCGGAACGCCAGAAGGGCGCCCCACGGGCTGTCCGTCGCCAGGACGCCCGGCGATGGGACAGCCCGTGAGCACTTCAGCGTCCGCTATTTCTGACTACAGGGCGCCTCTTCAGACCACATTGGCGCGACCTTATCAGAATTACAGGGCGCCCCTCAGCCTGGAAGGCGCCCTTAAATTGGCCTGCGCCCCCTCCTAAAAAATGAATCCACCCTTACGATCCCACTTGGTCACAGTCTCCCGACAGAGACATTTATGCACCTGGTTACGGTATCCCGACAGAGGCACTCACGCGGTCAAACAGCTGTATGGCGTAGGCCGGGTCTCCTTTCTTCAGCTCCAGCTGCGCGTGAGACGCAAACACGGCGAACGTCGAGTCGTCGGACACCCAGCAGCCGCCCTGGCCGCGGTTCAGGAAGCGGCGGTTCTTCAGGCTGTACTTGATGTCCTGCTCGCCGAGCGCCACGGCGGCGGCGCGCGCCTGGTCCGTGTACATGACACCGGGCACCTGCACGTTCCGCCGCAGCCGGATCTTCTTCAGGAAGGCGCGCCGCTGCGCCGGCGTCAGCGACACCTGTGACGTCACCGACGCCACCGACGAGCGGCGCGACGGCGTCCAGCCCACTTCCAGCGGTGGCGGCATCTCGGGAGCGGCGGGCGAGGTAGTAGTTTGGGCGTCGCCCGCTGCAGGCGCTTCAGTCGGTGAGGCCTCGGCGTGCTGAGGTGGGCCTGGAGCTGGTTTGGGATCAGCACTTTGAGTAGGCAGTGATTGGATAAATAATGATGCAGCTTTCTTCGCGTTCTCTGAGGTAATGTTACTCTCATTGGGCTTATGCCAAGGCATCTGAGGAAGCCTTCTTGCGCCCGGTGGATGTATTTCCTTTACGATCCGAACGCTGATGGTGCGCGTGGCGGCCGCTCGCGAAGTGGCGCTACTGGCTTTACTCGACCCCGACATAGATGGCGGTGGTTTCAGCGAACGGGCTTTAGCGCGCTTCACGCGCTCCTGGGAGTTTTCTCGGAGCACGAATCTCTCGAGAATCTGCTGCTCCTGCTTACCCGACTGCAGAATCCTCTCGGCGGAGCGTCGCGTCATTTCCGACACTCTCTTACTACACTTCTTCAGCAGGTGCTGCCGCTCTTTCTGCCTCGCACCGCCCTCTGACGAACCATTCGAGTCGGTCAGCGGGAGCAGGTCGTCCAGGTCGGCCGAGCTTCTCTCCTCGCCACCGTCCCCCTCCCAAATCGCTCTGTCACCACCCCCTCGGCGCGGCGACCTCCCCTGACGCCGCTCCGTCGGCACACCGAGGCTCTCCACCGGCCCCTCTGGCGTCTCACTGCGGAACTTCACCGCGCCGAACACGCTGGTGGCCGTCTTCCTGAGCCGGCGGAAGCTGGAGGTGGCAGGCCGCGGCCGCCGCCGCGCCGCTGGGGACACCGCCGGAGACACGGGCGGCGTCATCAGCTCTGCGTCGCTCCAGAGCGTGATGTCGCAGCTGCCACGTCTGCTGGCTGAGCCCGGCTCGCTGCAGTCGGAGGAGGCACTCCGGCGCGGCGGCGGCGGCGGCGAGGGCGGCGGACGGCGCACGAGCCGGCGGCCGAGGCGAACTCGGCGCGCCTGCCGCCACAGCTCCGCGCCGCCGGTCGACTCGTCCTCCTCGTCTGGGTCCGGACTGAGCACAATGGCCTGCACGGGCGCCACCAGCCGGCCGCAGGCAGCCATCGCGAGCGGCGGCGTAAACAGTGATCACAGAGACACGCTGATGGGCGCCGGCACGCACCGCGACGGAGACGCCGGCCGGCGTCGAGTGGGCGGGACGAGACCGCGACGGAGACGCGCCGCGTGGCCAAACAGCGGTGGAGGTGGACGAGGTCCGACCGCGCTGGTGTGGACTTCCTCGGCGCAGATCAACTTCGCACAGACCAGCGCAGCTTGAGATGTAGACCCTCCACTGTCATTATGTCAAGTCCAGCATGGTCAAAACAGGTCAGGCTGGGTCCGAGCAAACACCCGAGCTCAGAGTTGGTCGGACGATGTCGACGGATGCACCGCTCACCACCGCAGGGTCACCACCGGATCCGTCCACCAACTGAGCTCGCTGACCCGCCAGCGGCTGCTGGCCGCGAGCGGCGCAATGACAATGATCTTTAATCGCGCCGGCCGCCGCCGATTGCGACCGGTGACCGGTAGCGCCGGCGACGGCTGCGTGGTCGATGCCGGGAAGATTGAGCAGCGGTGCCAATGCGCTGTAATGGCCCGGTCAAAAATCGGCGCCGGCACGCTACCGGTCGCCACCGGTCACCATCGGTCATCTGTCAGATCACCATCGTTCGCCATAGTTTAATTCAGATCACCGATGGCCATCATCGCTCGTTATCGGTCAGTATTGACCGCCATCGGCTGTCACAGTTCAAACCCAATCGACAGTGCTGCTTCCGGTCGTCATCGATTGCTCTCGCTCAATATCTGCCGCCATCGGTCATCACTCATCATCATCGGTCAAAATTGGTCGACACTGGCTGTCATGCTAAAGTCATCGGTTGATACGCGTCGCTGACGGTCTCCACCAGTCACCATAGGTCACCATCGTTCACCATCGGTCACCATCGGTCACCATCGGTCACCATATGTCACCATAGGTCACCATATGTCACCATAGGTCACCATCGGTCGCCATCGGTAACCATCGGTCACCATCGGTCACCATCGGTCACCATCGGTCACCATCGGTCACCATCGGTCACCATCGGTACCATCGGTACCATCGGTCACCATCTGTCACCATCGGTCCCCATCGGTCCCCATCGGTCCCCATCGGTCACCATCGGTCACCATCGGTCATCATCGGTCGCCACCAGTCGCCATCGGTCACCATCGGTCACCATCGGTCACCATCGGTCGCCATCGGTCACCATCGGTCACCATCTGTCACCATCGGTCACCATCGGTCACCATCGATCACCATCGATCACCATTGGTCACCATCGGTCGCCATCAGTCACCATCGGTCACCATCGGTGACCATCGGGTCGTCATTAGTCGCCATCGTTTCCCATCGGCCGCCATAGTATCAGACGATGGTCGTGTTTGCTGTATGGGCCGGACGGGAGCAGGTGGGTCGGCGTTCGATGGCAGCTAAGTGGCCCCGCCCCGTTCGACCGACACGCAACAGCCGTGTTTGGTGCGGCCCGCACGGCGTCGATATCGGGACGGCGATAAGGCTGAAAGTGCCATTGTTTAAAGTTAGTTTGCCGCCTAAGCGGTGCTCCTAAACTTTGGTTCAGTGGCGTGGGTTTCCGTCGTATCAAGTGGTGCGTCTTTAAGGTGAAATGACTAAAGTGATTGGTAACTTTAGATGGTTTTCGTATTGACTTGTCGGGTCAAGGGCATGTTAAATAAGAAACAAAGGCTTTTACAATATTTAGTGGATCACTGGCCTTGGGATTATCCGTACCAAGCACACAATGCCTGCTGAACTATCGCCTGCTGTAGGTCAAAGCTCTCCCGTCCATAGAGATAATATATACGATGTCTATGCTCCCGTCTACCGTCCGACTCCGTAAGAAAGTAGGTAGGCTGTACTGGAACACTTTGGTGACAAGCGGTGCAGTCTACCACTTATCAGTGTATCTATCACCACGATGCAGTCTCCATCTGCCTATCTGATTTATTGTTTTCTCTGGTAATGAGTAGACTGTACCGCACTGAGTTAAGCACTGCGGCACAGTATACCACTTAAATGCATGTAGCTGGTAGCTAACACCAGGTTGCAGTCACCAGTTCGAATATCCGGTATCTGCATTGTGCAATGTCAGGGACGTAGCCAGGGGGGGGGGGGCACGGGGGCCATCGCCCCCCCTCTGAGCGAAATAAAATTCACACTAGATAGAATTGTGCATTCTCTGAAACCCGACCGCTACCTCCCTCCCCCCCGGTCAGCAACATATGGCTGAGGAGCAAAATGTGATTTCACACTAGATAGAATGAGATTTCTAGAATCAAAATTGTGATTTTTTTCCGACGTGGCCCCCTCCTGAGCAAAATCCTGGCTACGTGCCTGTGCAATGTGCATTTTGATGATGAACTGGAATGCAGTGCCAGAATCATTAATAATGCAGCTTTTATTTTTAGGTTCATTGTGCAATGTGCATTGTGCAATTACCAAAAGCATGTTACCATTGCATTTCCTATGAAAAAACAGACATTTGTAGAAAAGAGAAAAACAGTCCGTCTCTGATTAAGTTCCTGATCGGCCTAGTGTTCTGTGAAGAATAAAAATGAAGATTTGATTCGGAAACAGAAAACACTGACATAGAGGCTCAGCAGAAGCGCAATACAACGCATCCGAACCAAGCCAGAGGGCAGCACAATCGACAAACTTAGATCCCAAGTCACCATCGTGTAACTATAAGTAATCTGTTATTGAGATGGAGGAGAGAGACTGATAGAATTAAACCATTTCCAACGAACTGTAACCAGCAGGGGCTCCACCACAGGGCGGACGGGGGGACGTGTCCCCAAACATTTTCAGATTTTAACATTACGCCTATGAGCATTGCATGGGAAAAAATCGACTTCGGAATGCCTCTGTCCCCCAAACTTTCGGGAGGTGGCGGCTCCCTTGGTATGATGATGATTTGGGTTTTAGGGCGCCTCAACTGTAAAGTTATGTGGCGCCCAGGCTCCCCTGGTAACCAGGTCACCAACAGTTTGCGTGATACATTTCGATCCCGAGTACTGTCTCCAGTTATTTGGTAACTCCTGGGGAACATCGGTAACCAGGCATCGTCTGAAGCCTGGGTCTAACATCCCTCAGAGGTTTCTCCCGTAAGATGGAAGTACCGCGATATCGATCTTCGCTGCTAACGCTGACCGCCCGGTCTGGCTAGGACACTGCTGCACTCAACCACCTGGGCCTGGGCGACCCCTGGACTCCAGAGACTGCACGCAGCGCCACCTGGTACAGCGCTCAGCAGAGCAGCGCCACCTGGTGCAGCGCCCAGCAGAGCAGCGCCACCTGGACAGCGGCCAGCAGAGCAGCGCCCTCTGTTCTAATAGGACAGCGTTCAGTGGCGCCGTGGCTCGTCAGCCGCACGCAGCGCCACCTGAAACACCGCTCAACAGAGCGGCGCCCTCTGTTCTGGTGGGAGAGCGGCGCCCTCTGTTCTGGTGGGACCTGGCTTCGTCAGCCGCACGCAGCGCCATCTGGAACAGCGCTCAGCAGAGCAGCGCCCTCTGTTCGCCATGCTGCCCTCTGTCGGCCTCTGTCAAGTTTCGGTGCCGGACCTCCCCTGTCCCGGTACGATCCTGCTCCCGTGACGTACCGAGGCAGGCTGCACCAAAACGGGGTGCCTTCATGTCCTTTGAGAGATCATTATCTGTAGGGCAGGTGCTGAAAAAGCGCAGAGCCGCACAGCGCTTTTTCTCTTGCTGCCATGACCAATATGGCTGCGACAACTTCAGCGCGTGACCGCAAGGCTTACTGGATGTTTTGAAAGGTCTGAATCGCCTGTGTCTCACCGGTCAGCAGCAGGGGAGAATGTTAAGGGATACTTAGAAGTCACATATCAAGGGTAATACAGGGTGTCCCGAAATTGATTAGCCCTTGGTCATTTGATCGTATATTCCTCCTGTACTCCAGAGGAATCAGTGCGAGTAAACCATGACCTTGCCTCAGGACATCCTTACCGGTCAGCTGATCACGTGACCCAACCAAGTCACCTAAATTCAGCCACGATGAGGGGTCAGGGGTCAATTTCTGAGAAATATCATCTGTGCGCGGAGCCAATGTCTAGAAGTTAGGAAAATCATAAATTGTTGACGCGCCGCCATGCGGTTGACATGGTTAGTGATATCTGAGCTAGACCAATGTTGTTGAGAAACTTGGGTATTCGACAGTCTCAAATAAATATGGATGGCTCGATACAACAAGCGAGAATCACTCGAAAAAATCACACTGGTCGCAGGAACAAAACTGCACTGACTAAAGTGGCTAAAATCGTACTAGCCGCCGCATCCAAGAGAAAACACCAGACAATAAAACATTGGTTATAATACTGACTTAGAAGGGTGAATTGGTATCCCAGACGATCGTCTACAACGTATATGTACAAATCCATAAACCTTCAGTCATTCAAGCCGCGCCGACATTCGATGACGTCGGAATCACAGAAGCTCAAGAGAATGACCTTTGACCTTAAGCGCAAAAATGGGACTGTAAAGTGCTAGCGATGCTTTCTGTCTAGTGGTAAGTATTTCTATCAACACACTGCACCCGCTGAACTTCTAGAAAAACCGCGTCTTAGCGCACGGTGTGCCGACAAAACTTCTAAGGAATTACTTCTAACGACAGAACTTCCCAGTCAAAACTTACACGCGTCAAACTGCCAATGGAAAAACTTCCTATGAAAAAACTTCTTCGCGTCAAAACTTCCAAAGGAATAACTTTCTTCGCGCAAAACTTCCTAAAAAACGTCAAACACTTCCAAAGCAAACTTCTTCGCGCAAAACTTCCAATGAAATGACTTCCAATGCAAAACTTCAAGGACAAAACTTCTAATGGCAAAACTTTCAAACGAAAACTTCCCACCGTCAAAATTTCCAAAGCAAAAATTTCTTCGCGGAACAAACTTCCATGAAATAATTCCAATGCAAAAACTTCCTAAGCGTCAAAACTTCTAAATTGGCAAACTTTCCAAGCGCAAAACTTCCAACCGTCAAAACTTCCAATCCGTCAAAACTTCAAACCGTCAAAACTTCTAATGAAAAAAAACTTCCCAAGTTGTCAAAACTTTCTAAGGAAAAAACTTCCAAGCGTCAAAAACTTCTAATGAAACTTCAAACATACCAAAAACTTCTAATAAATCAACTACCAATCCTAAAACTTCTAAGCGAACCAAAACTTCTAATGGCAAAAACTTCGGAAGCGTCAAAATTCAACGTCAAAACTTCCAACGTCTAAACTTCCAACCGTCAAAACTTCCAACGTCAAAAACTTCCAATCGTCAAACTTCCAACCATTAAAACTTTCCAATGAAAACAATGCTTACAAAACTTCAATGAAATAACTTACCATCCAAAAAGGTTAGCATGGGCACTGCAGGGGGATTTCCTCCCACTCAGGTTTTTCAATGTCGCGGAAAAATGGCGTCGCGCAGCGCCGTCACATGTTGTACATCTGTTGGGTATCTTTACCAACACATTGTATAAGATTGGAACTTTATAATCGTCACAGGTCCAGCTCACAAGGTCAACATCAAGGTGAACGTTCCCTTCAAAAATGTTTGTGGGTGTGCAAAACCGGCAGTCTTTTTCCGAAGATTTGAAACTTGCAGGAGAAGATATGGGTACAGTACCTACAATAAGTTGATCTCTGATTTTTTTACCGTTGACCGAAGGTCAAGTTCAAATTTCCTGGACCTCCCCCATTATAAGTGAAGGAAAATATAAAATTGTTCCTTTCAGTACTTTGCCATTGTATCGAGGTTCATTCCTTTCCAAACATGTTATTTTAAGCTTAAATTGGATGACCAGGTGCAGTTGCTGCTCAGTGGATCTCTACAAGGTCATCTGAAGGTCATCAGCATTGTTATCTTATAACTATTGATATAATAAAGATAGAGACGATCGGATGATAACAATATGTTTGTCTCGTCGAGCCGCTGCGTTGCCGTATATGCAACATGACGTACCTGGGTCTCCAAATGACCTTGACCAGAGGTCAAATTTATAAGTTTGCCTTAACAGTTCACCATTTATATGGTTCAAAGCGCCTTGACGAAACAAACACGATGGTGTCAAAATATATCCTATCTTTGTTATGTGTATTCACGAAAACAGCTTTGCCAAACATAGCCTTTTTGACCTTTGATAGTCTGGAGCCTAAACTATTGACCTGATCTGAAATCTCAGGAACTTTCAGTGGTTGCTTTTTCAGGAGCTTTCTATTTCATTTTTCGTCGGTTCCTAGCTATCCTAGTTTTCGAGATATTTGGGAGTTTCAGGAGCAAAATCCTAAAATCGGAAAATTTAACCTTTGATGACCTCAGGTAACCTCAATTTTGACCTGACCTAAGAAAAGACAGATATACTTTCGATATAGCTTGTATCGAGCTATCTAATGACAATTTCCGCTTGTCGCTACGTAGCGTAGTTTTTGAAATTTCAGGGGAAAAATTACCTCTAGCAGTTCGTGTTCGGCGCTAACCCACCTCATGCAGTGCGCGGGTTAATTAGGTTAGGTGTGGTTAGGTGTGGCCAGGTTAGAAGTTTTGACTTGGTAAGTTTGTTGTTTTAGAAGTTTTTACGCCTAGAAGTTTTTAATTAGAAGTTTTGACGGTTGGAAGTTTTTTCATTAGAAGTTTTGGCGCTTGGAAGTTTTTCATTAGAAATTTTGACGTTTGGAAGTTTTTCATTAGAAGTTTTGACGCTTGGAAGTTTTTCATTAGAAGTTTTGTTCTTTAGAAGTTTTGACTCTTGAAGTTTTTGCTTGAGAGTTCTGGCATTAGAAGGTTTTGACTTTGGAAGTTTTTTTCGTTAGAAGTTTGACTGTGGAAGTATTGTCGCTTGGAAGTTTTTGCTTTAGAACGTTTGGGTCGCAAAGAAGTTTTTGCATGGGAAGTTTTTTCTTTTAGAAGTTTTGCTCTTCTGGAAGTTTTGGCATGTAAGTTTTGACGCTTAGAAGTTTGACGTTAATAAGTTTTTGCATTGGAAGTTATGACGCTTGTGAGTTTTTGGCATTGGAAGTTAATTCATTAGAAGTTTTGAACGCTTGGAAGTTTTTTCATAAGCAAGTTTTTGACTGTTAGAAGTTTTGAAGCGTAAAAAGTTTTTCCTATGGAGTTTTTGCTTGGAAGTTTTGACGTTGGAAGTTTTGCATTAGAAGTTTTGACGTGGAACCTTAGCGCACATTAGCCCTGAAGTGCCTGCCTAGAAGACGGTGAAGCGTTCACTGAAAATTGCGGTCTGGTCTATAAAGAGCTGTCATGGGCTTTCAGGGCTATACAGCGTCAACACAGCTGAACCGTAACTGGGATTTCAATGCAGATAATGTGTTGAAGAGGTAGTGTCCTCAGACGGTCAGAGATAGAATAGAAATAAAATAAATGATCTTTATCCACGTTAAGAAGTTTGGGAGAGATGTAAGAGGAAATTTCCGACAGGACAGGGCTCCGGCTTAACAAGCGACTAGGATTTGGAAATGGTGCCGTATCAGCCTCCAACGGCTACAGGGGAAAGGGGTATAGCTTGGCAACAGCCCTGGTTAGTCGCCACCAAAAATAATATGAACATCGCGCACGGTGAGCTCGACAAGATGGAGCTAAATAACCAAAGTAAGCCATAGTTGGGCACATAAAGAATGCACTGTAAAACATGAGAGCGGACCCACCGAACAATAGGTGACCGGGATGTCTGAGTCCCTGACGCATTGTGCCAAAATAAGGGAAGGAAGCTATAAGGTATTAGAAAGCTATCATACAGAAGCTATTAGGTAATCGTTGTTTGTTTTATAGTTATAACAATGTGAACAAGGGCTAATCAATTTCGAGACACCCTGTACATAACATTGTCCTGCATGTAGAGTAAAGATATAACTTGCTGTCGGTATCAGCAACTGCTTTGGTTTCTTTTTGTTTATTTGTTTATGTGAGCATTGCTGGACATCCATCGCGCGAGGCAAACAAACTGACGCTATCTACACTGATTTTTCCTCGGCATTCACCAGTGTCAACCACGTGCTACTGCTGCACAAGCTCCGACACTCATTTTGCACACTGTGTCTGTGTGGGGGCGTACATTGGCTCGAGTCGTACTTTGAGCAATCGCACAGCAGCGTGTCGTGCTGAAGTGCAAGCAGTCTGACTGATTCCAGTAGCAGTCCGGTGTCCCAGAACGGGCAGTATCTTGGGACCGCTGCCTGTTTGCGTGCTTCGCCGATTGTACCACTCCACATGGAAGTGACTGTCGTCCCCAATGTACGCGGGATGCGTAGAAACTTTACCGTAGGATTGTGAGCGGGTTCCGACTGTTGTCGCTCTCATCAGACTGAATCGCCTCTGCGTTGGTCTAGAACCTGGCGACTCAATCTCCAACCCTGCAAAGTGCCAAATATATTTCCTTCACACTCCGTACCTCTCCTTTTTGTCCACCCATACAAACTAGATGGTCACCGCCCTGGAAAGAGTGAGATCAGATACGTGACCTTGGCGTTCTCTTGGACGCAAAGCTCACATTGCACCACATGTTGACGCTACGGTGCGCAGGGCAAACCGAATGCTTGGGATGATCATGTCGTAGCATGGCCAATGCCGACTTGCCCCCGCCGAGTGCAGTTTCAACAAGCGGCCTTGCTTGCGCATTCATGCTCATGTGAGTCAGTGATTGAGTACGCAGCGTTATCTGGAGCGGCGCTGCCATCACCATCTGCTCGGTTTGAGAGACTCCAGCACAGGTTTTAATGTGGCTCGCTTCAAACATCGGGAACGTGCGCCTTCTTTGAATATGAGAGACTGCTCTAATATTTCCGCATGCCATCGATTAAGGCACGACTCATCCAGTCAGACTATTATTCCTGCACAGCGTAAATCACCCAGCGGCTGGACTGTGGCACAGCTGACTCTTGTTCCGGCCTGGCAAACCTGTCAGACGCTCTGTCGCGACCTGCGCCTGCTTGCACTGTGCCATGGAGAGGTATATCTACTGAGAGAGAAAACGGGATTCCTTACTCGTCTCCCAATATGCCTGCAACCGCTTTCTACAGGAATTCCCTTCACAGACTTTTTTCTCCCGCAGTACCGGTTCCAAATACCGACGTACGCAGGTTTGGCAAGCAGTCAGGGCACCTTTCTTCAATAGGCTGATTCCACCCCGCTTTGCGGTGGTGTTCTGAGCGAGGCGCGAGCGTGGTGTGTGCGTGGTGTGTGCGTATATGTGCATTGCGTATCATGTGCTGTGCGTGCGCGCGCGCAGCGTGTGTGTGTGTGTGTGTGTGTGTGTGTGTGTTGTGGTGTATGTGCGATGTATTAGTTGGTGAGTTGTTTGTGTTGCATGTGCGTGTGATTGTTTTTGTATTGATTTAAGAAAACAACGGCGGTAATTGGGTTATTGTACCTGTGGAATGCTTTTACGAAATAAACAAATAAACAAATAGGCGTAATGTTAAAATCCGAAAATGTTAGGAGGCAGTTGCCCCCTGCCCCTCCCCCGGCTCCTACGCCTATGTCCACACCTGTGATGAAGGGCAGTAAAATCTGGCATTGAGCAAAACATTAGATTAGATACGAGATTAGAACCGGACAAAATTGGCCCGGCGTGTCTGGAGCAATCAGGTGTTCCCCAATTCACTGTGGGGTTTTGTTTGTCTGACGTAATTGAATTGACTGCAGTCGTGGCGGCTGTGGGTGGCCTGTAATCAGGATATGGTCGGCGGCGGCGGCGGCGGCGGCGGCGGCGGCGGCGGCGGCGCGTTATTAAGGCGGACACCAGTGGCAGTGGCCGTCTGACATGTTATTCAAACGGCCGTGTCGACTCCTTAGCGCCGCCCGAATGATCAAGGAAGTGGCTTGGGAGCTAGGGAGCTGCGGTCCATTGCAGGGTTGAGGCTGGAGTGTATACGATTTCGTCGGAATGTAGTGCGCTTAATGACTAAAATGGCAACATTGTGTTTTATTACAATATTTACATCAACCGTTTTGTTTTCATCAAGTGCAATTTTGAGCGGAATATTTTTTTGATTTGCGTACAATAAAGCTTCTGGAAAAAAACATGAATAAAAATGTCTTAAATAAATGCCGGATGGGTATCGAAAATCTAGCCGCATTGTAAGACTTTTCTCTGTCCAAATCATATTTCCGCTGTGACTCCCCTTCTACCTTAAACAGGCATAGAGCAAGAATGCACACCTACCTAGTCATCCTTCCAACCTGCACGATATTGGACATATTTTTGCGTTGATCTCGTTGTAAGAACTATATTAGGAATAGTGGTGTATGCCACAGTCTAATTCTATTTTATTTTAAGATTTGAATAGAAAGCAAAACAGAACCTAGCATGAACTCGAAAGAGAAGCGTATACTTCATTTAAATGCGTATCAATTTTGTTCCAATATTTCACTCTCAATACTACTAAGTCTTAGCCATAGGCGGATCCAGAAAGTGTGATTTGACAGTTTGGGGGGGGCAAATCCCAAAATTATCGCATAATTCTGAAAACTCATCGGATTTCGCTTTGCTTATGTATCAACAACTGGATTTAAAGCACTTTCTCTAGTAAATAGTTGGCTTAGTTTTACGACCAACTCAGGAAATGTGTCAAATTTGTGTCGATTTTGGGTGGTTTGGGGGGCATGGCCCCTTTGGCCCCCCTGGATCCGCCCTTGGTCTTAGCCCTATTCTCTGGGGGCGCCCACAAACACGTTAACCTGCGGGCCGGATTCTGCCCCACCCCCAGAGATCTCGAGAACTGCTCGTTTGATTTTGTTGGGACGAGCACCATTCGACTTTTCATTTTGTTAAAAAATGGGGGCCAGCTGAGACAAAATGAGTGTGTTTTTAATTAAGGTCATTGCGGTCATGCGGTCCGATCGATATCCATACATCAAACGTTTTAAGCTTGAAATGTACTGGTCTTCAATATTTCATCGGACGAGTGCCAAAATTAAAAATAATAGGCGAATTCATGGGATGTAAAATGGGGATTCTATGATAGCAATATGTGCTGATTGTTTGTGATCGTTTGAGACAAAATGAACGTCACATATAGGCATTATTTGCTGTAATTAGCTAAGTGTAATATATTGTGCATAAATGCATCCGGGTAAACAACGAGGGGGGGGGACACAATGCGAGTAACGCTTTATCATCTTGAAGGTGGACCTAATTTGAGGGTGGTATCTCCTCATATTTTTTGTTTTACCTGAGTGCAGCTCTGCTACAAAATATGTACAATCCCAGCATTTATGGTGCATATTGTAGTGAAAATGTTCCTGACATATGTATTACTCCGCAAACTACGGAGGACATATGCGCCACACAATCTCATTCGTAACACCTTCCCAAAAGCTGTCTGTCACCGCCTCTGCTGGCTTGATTTCATTACAACTTTGACACAGCACGTGTAAATCAATTATGGAAAAAATATATACAATTAATGACCCTGAGCCTGATGGTTTGGAAGCGGAAAGCGAAAAACCACCGAGGGGGTTGATTGTCCCCCTCCCCGCAGGGCATAGGGTTACGTTTTTATGTTGTAAGAACATGTAGTATTGCAGTCATAAGTATATAAGAAACTTATTAAATCCTACTTGACAACAATTTAAGTCGGACAAATATTTGCTTGGCAGTAAAAGGACATGTTTTCTAGGCACTTAAATTGGCAATCGTTTCAGAACATTTACAATTTACATATAAGTACACAATCGTAAAACTGAACAAATGCTTACATTGCTAGTATTTCACTGGCAAGTGCATAGTTTCAACGGCGCCGTTTTTTGCAATTCCATCGGTAAAACAGCAACATACCTGACTCTCTTGCACGTACAAGGTACGCACAAATTAATACGTTACCTTTTTGCCTGCCGACTGATTATTTGTAGCTTTCTTGTCAGAAGAGCCGGCCATACCAGCCACACTCCAGAACGGCTTGCCCACTTCTGGCTTAGCCCGCAGCTTTGACAGATTCAAGTTATTCATGGCTGCAGTTGGCCTGGGCTGCTCCTCACACGATGTCCTCACACAGCGTCCTCACGAATAGTCCTCACAACGTCCTCACCCGGTCGTCGGTACTGTCACTTTATCTCCTCCCTGCATCTGTCTAGTCATTCCACTGCCGCACCACTGAATGTCACTGCTGGCTCTCGCCGTAAAGTGGATCAAGTTTGCCTCCTGTCAGTGTTCTCCTGGCTGGTAAACTGACTCCAGCGCGGCGGGGGTGTGCCGCCTCCTTCACCGCCGCCTCCCGAGCGCCACCTGACGCCAGCGGCGGCCGGGTCGGCAACCACACCGCCGCCTCCCGAGCGCCACCTGACGCCAGCGGCGGCCAGGTCGGCAACCACACCGCGCCGGTCCAGGAGCTGGGACGCTGCACTGTGGGCGAGAACGGTCTTTTAGCGCGACACGGCGCTTCTGCTGCAATTTATGGCATCGGTTTGAACATTGATGAATCAGGGAGGGAAAAATATGCACTTTATTTTGTCTGGGCTATTTCCCTATTAGCCCAGACAAAATAAAGTGTAATAAAGTGTATTCTTTGTCCAGACAAAATAACCCTATTCTCTGCAGGCAGCCATAATTACGTTAACCTGCGGAGGGGCAGATTCTGTCCCCCCTCCCCGATATCTGGAGAACCGCTCGGCCGATTTCGATGGGACGAACATCATTCAGTTCGTCATGACAAGATATTTCTTTTTGGTTCCGACATTTCTTTTTTGTTAAAAAATGGGGGCCAGGTGGCAAAATATACAAAAATTGTGGGTGTCTTTGAAAGGTCATTGCGGCTATCTTATTGGACCAACTTTCATGCCCAAAACATTTTTCAGCTTCCAATGTAATGATCTTCAATATACAATAGGGAAAAGAAACAAAATACAAAATCATAGGCGTAATCAGGGATGAAAAATGGAGGATTTTCTGATAACAAATATGTGCTGTTCGCGATTGTTTGGGGCGTTATGAACGTCACTTGTGGACATTATTTACTATAATTGGTTAAATGTAATATATTGCGCCATCGTGATCAGGTTAAAAATGTCATGGAGATGGTGGTATGGGGGGGGGGCACCATGCGCATATCGCTTTTATCAACTTGCTAATTTGACGGTTGAACTCATTTGAGGAAGGGTACCGCCTCCCATTTTTTGTACCGGATTGCGGCTCTGTCCCAAAACATGTGCAATCCCAGTATGTATGATGCATATTGCTTTGCAAACGTCTCTGTCGCATTTATTGCACCGCAAACTACGAAGGAAGCATGTGCCACCCAACTGCATTCGTTACATCCTCCTCAAAACAGTTTCCTGCACCGCCTCTGCCACGCATTGTTTCTCTCAAAATTTTGACACACTACGCGTAATTCAATTTTAAGAAAAATCAGCAAATTTCAAAACGCTAGCTCATGCAGTTTAGGAGGAGCAAGCGAAAAACCACCGGGGACAGAATCTGCCATGCAAGGAATAGGGTTAAGTGATGTTAGGGTCAAGCTCAGTTCAAGGTCAGGTCACATCAGCTTAAAATGTAAAATCGGTAAATCAAAATAAAACAATGCATTCTTCTAAACCGGGCTTGTCTTAGAAATAAAATGTTGGCATTTATTTGCCTGTATTTGGTCAATAAAGGTAAAAAACAATATTAAGATTTTACGTCATTAGTTACTCATACTTAGAGAGCCATAACTTAAGTCAAAAACATAAGTTAGTAAGCAAAAATATTGCTTTGATTTTTTTTTGTCTTGGTCATGAGTGGTTTCCCAACATATATTAAAGCTATAAGAAAACGTTTCATGTTATTTTAATTTTAAGGGCATTACAAAAAACGTTTTCATTTTGTATTTTTAGGGGGGAATAATACAAACGTTTTACAAATCCGAGATAGCCATTTTATGGCCCTTGTTATTTGCTATCATATTGCTTTTTTAACTTAGTAAGCAGACTTGTTCCTGGATCCCGAAGTTGGATCTGCGGATCCTTCTGTATCCCCCGGCGTAAAATACTTCAGGATCTGGGATCCCATTGAATCTCTAATATAAAATGAGCACAAGAAACACAAAATGCAGGGACTGACATCAAAATTTATGGTCTCTATTTTGCGTATGAAGTATGTACTATGTAGATGCTTAGTACCTGCAAATTACCTTGTAAGCTGAACCTTTTAGCAAACATAGATAATAGCCGTTTTCACGATGGATTATTTTGCGCGAAATGTTTTAAAACATGTTAAGATGTTTTGAAAGTTTTGAGTACCGTTTTCACGATGGCTTATTTTTGCGGCGAAATGTTTTAAAACATTTCTAAAAATGTTTTACAATTAGTAGTAGCCGTCTCCACATGGGGACTTATTGCGATAAAGGTTTAGCCCTTCGCCCTACGGTTCCCATAGGGCGAGGTTAAAACATTTCTTTCGTCAATTTACCATCGTGAAAAGCGGCTACTACTTAAAACATTTTAAGAACATTTTAAAATGTTTTCAAAACTTTTCGCGTAAATAACCATCGTGAAAAACGCTAGTAGAAAGTTTTAGCGTTTACGAAATTCCAAGAAAAGCAAGGTTACTGATTTAGGCGATATTTACATTATCAAGAGTTTATGGAAACATTGAAATGAGCTCTTTACAAGATTATGATACAAAATTCGTTTCGTTTCTAAAGAACACATGCGTCTAGAGTTCCGTTCGTTTCCAGTTAAGCATATCCGCCATATTAGTTTACTCAAAGCTGGCATCGTCAGGATCCTTCAGTCTGCCTTCGCATGGCGCAATAATGGCTAAAACGATTCGCTGGAGGCGAGTCCATTATGAGCAAGGGGAGTTCGCTTTGTTGAAGCGAACCAAATAAGCGTGCCGAGGAGACCGATATGTTCTAAGATTTCTGAAAAGAATCAGTAGTTGAGGGACGGCTTGGCCCATCACAAGCTAACCTATACATAACTATCTTGCTAGTTACCACCAAACCGCAATTTTTTTGTTAACAACTGTATCTACCAACAATTACAAAATCTGAGAGACATTCAAGAACAAAAATCGCTTGCAAAAGTACGTAGTTAAGAAAAAGAATAAGTTTCTAAAACTTCATACTAAAAATTTCAAAACATCTTAAGATGTTTCAAAACATTTCGCGCAAAATAATCCATCGTGAAAACGGCTATTGTAATTAATGTTCCAATATAATGAAATTAACAAGAAGTAGGTACCTACCAGTGTGCCTGGATCCCAAAGCTGGATCTGGGATCCCAGTGGATCCCTCGGTACAAAATATATTAGGATCTAGGATATTTGTGGATTCCTCGGCTTATTGTGTACCCATGTGGATATGGTGTCCCATGTGGATCCCGGGACACCGGACACAAGGATCCAGATCTCAGCTGGATCCCGGATCCAGGCACATGTCTGTTAGTAAGGCTGGTTAAGGAGGGACAGTGGAGTTCCGAGCAGTGCAATGGCGCAGAGTTAATAGTGATGTACACTATACGAAAAACTCAAAAATAAAAAAGGCGCAAATATGCGCAGGGTTTCTTTGCTTAGACACAAAGTATAAGCCCTAACGAGGCCGAAAAATGTTTCATCAAAACGGACAAACGCGGACAACAAATTGTAGACTTTTCTCAATTTTGTATTCTGTTAGCCAAATACATACCTCACTTAATGTTATAATATAAAATTGTTTATTCACATAAAAAGGTCTGATTTGGATATTTCGGGCTGCTGATGGCTTGAACTTTCAAGAAAAAATACAACAAAGCCTCTACACAACGTTCTTCGCCTCTCAAATTAACATATGTCAATGCGATAAAAATGAGGTGCGTCATAGCAATATCGGCGGCTTAACAAAGGTGTATGTTTCAAGTCATGTTGCATACAAGCCAACCAATTTATTGACGAACCAATGCTATAACTTCACACTATGAACATTTGTCTTCACAATGGTCCGTATAAAAAGTCATTTCTGCAATTTTATTTCTCGCCGTGCATGTCGCGCTAGCAGGCCGTTATCGCCCACTGTGCGGCGGTGCAGGTGTGCGGCGCCGTCCGTGTCAGCGGGGCACAGGGGACGGGCGCTGCTGACGTCACGAGCTATGTCAGAATCACACCGGTGACACGCCACAAACGAATCAGTCGAGATCCAGACAAATGTCGCACGTGCTGATATAGTGATAGGGCTCGATACACTACGAGACACAGTGTCGAATGTATACATGTGATAGGGCTCGATACACTACGAGACACATTGTCGAATGTATATATGTGTTAGGGCTACGAGGGCTACGAGACTCAGTGTTGAAAACACATATTTCGGTTAATCAGCTGTTAGTTTGTTTCTTTCATATGACAAACCGAACAATTGAGCAAATCGTCGACAATTATCATTTTCGTTAAGCACATATCAAAGGGGTTCAGTCAGTAAACAGTAAGAACCTAAAGCAATTTTTCCTGTCTGCGAACTGCAAAGACACCTAGGCCTAATACTTTCAAAAAGTAAGTTTTTGTTGTATTGAAGCAAACAAAGTCCAAGTCATTGCATACCTAGCTAGAGACTTACTTATTAGCAAGCAGACTAAATCTCTTTGACATTTTGCTCTTGTAGCTTTACTTCCAGCTTACTTACGAGCTAAGAACTT
>VOPJ01012958.1:0-33017 GCA_014673585.1 Semibalanus balanoides | reverse complement strand
CTAAGACATTTTAAAACATTTTAAAATGTTTTAAAACATTTCGCGCAAAATAAGCCATCGTGAAAACGGCTATTATGACATTTTGCCCCACCAACTTTTTCTGAAAAACTCCACCCATGATTCAGAGGCCTCCGTTTGCGAAGGTGCCTCCTGGGATCTTTGGGACCAAAAATCTTGGGACCTCTTGGGACTCTTGGGTCCTCTTGGGACCAAAAAGCTTGATCGTCTCTTAAAGGGAATGTTTCACTTCTCTGAAAGTTGCCCGATGTAAACCGCTTGTGGTGCAAAATATGAAGTAATTGCTGCCGAACACGATTCGACATTTGTTTTCCAAAACAGTGCTCAATTTTCATGTAAAAACTAAGTTTTATATTGTGGGCTGATGACGTCATATGCAGAATTTTTGGAAATAGAAAAAACTCACGCTGCATATGTATGACAGTGGTATGGCTAATTATAGCCAAGATGTAAAAACAAGTCTACTTCACAACAATTTATAAATATAAGGGATTGACGACATCGGCTTTAAGAGGCTACCCTAATACACTAGGGCCTTATTTTTTGCAGATGTCAAAATCAAACTAAAATTTACTTTCGATTAGACTCTGTGGGTGTTTTAACTTCTACAATACTTAATTTCAATGGAATTCCAACAACTTGGCCATCTCAACTCAAATCTTATGTTAATGTGTGAAACATTCCCTTTAAGCTGACTTTGTAGCTTGTGTGGTCCTGTGGATGGTCTGTTAGAAGTTGGAACTAGTCAGGCTTATCTCTTGGGGGCCTCCTCGAACATCTCTTGTTTATACCTAATGATATGGCCGACTCGTAATTCCTTCTATTATGTTGTAAGTTGTTGTTTTATGCTTCCAAAAAACTTGTATTTTCTCAGGACCTCATCAATGTTAGGAAGGCCAAAATATATGTATGCTCCCCTGCGCAGCACCCCAGGGACGGGACTGACCTGGTATAGGTACCATGTTACAGAGCACGTGCTGAAGGTGCCGCTCTCGGTGGTGGACCAGTTCCACTCACACCTGGAGCAGATGAAGTTTATCAGGACGGACCAGCTGAGTGAACAGGTGAGTGGTGCAGCTCAGCTGAGTGACTCGCTCCTTATAATGCATAACCAACCAAGTGTGATGCTGCTGATTTTAGGTACTGTCTGTTGTTTGCCGGAGCTTTCGATGCAGCAAGATTGAATATGATTGTAGCAATCATGATATTGATAATATTTTGATGTAGGCGAGGATGGATGGCATTGTTAGAATTATAATGTTATGGAAGGGAAAATGATAATAGCCATGTCATATAATTATAATTTTGTCTAAGAGGCCAGAAATACACAAAAACAAACTTTCGGCATTACGCCATTATAAAGTTTCCGAAAGCTTGTTTGCGGAAACCTTGTTTGTGTACCTATATTTCTTGCCTTTTTATACAAAATATAATTATCTGACATGGTTATGATTAATTTGCTTTCCAGCATAATAATAATCGTTATTTAATCATGTAGCGCCATTTTGTTAGACTCCTGCAGTATGCATCGTTGTGTTGTCTGCGACGGACGCCTTGCCATGTGGATTGTGGATACCTACGTCACATATGTAATAAACATATCTCGATATCCTTCCCTGCCATGGTGACGTCACATATAGCCGTCTCTCTTGTCGCGTTGGCAGATATCATTCAGCTACTCCCAGTATCCTGACGAGCCGAATGTCGTCAGCCTGGACACCTTCGACGAGAAGAGGGACCCCACCAGGTAAGCCGTGATCTGCTACGAGTGAAAACGCGGCTCTTAAAATTACATCTTGGCATGTCGCAATGCAAAACACATGCGAGCTGACATGGATAAATTTGACGATCGAATGTGAGTAGGTATAGACCCTGGAGAGTCACTGAAAATAACACGCTGCTGTATCCGGAGCGATTCGGTTTTCATCAGATCTATGCTCGTCTAGCAATTACAACTATCTTTGCAGGAAAGAACAGTGCGTTGATAACATATCGCACTGCAAGTGAGGTAACCATAGCTCAGCATCCCCTGGTGATATGTCACCATGATGGCCCCGGAGTGGGTAAAGAGTCGTGTGATGGTCTCAGAGTGGGTCTCGGGTGGTGAGCCGTGTAGTGACACCGTGATAAGATGTCACGCTAACGGCTGAGCACATCTCATAAAACCGGCAACGTAAGGCAATACAGCTTCCAGATCACCCACAAGCTGTATGGGCTATGTTGCCACATAGCTTTCGTGGTTCAGTTGAAAATCCTCACAGGTAACGAAGCAAAACGATATGCTCATTTTTCAGTCTAATCGTGTCGTTATTCATTCTGCAGACACGTTGAATTCCATCCAAAGCACGTGCAAGCACGTAGCCATAATTTGTATCAGGAGGGACGTCAGTGGAAGAAAAGAATTTCGCTCCCCAGCCAAATGTTGTTGAACAAAGAGGGAAAAGGGTCGGGTCGTCAACAGAATCACATTTTATATAGTGTAAACTGACTTGCTTAGGGGGGCATGACCCCGTGCCCCTACTCCTGGCTACGTCACTGTGCGCCTGTAATACGAAAAAATAAACCAGACTGGGCATTATTTATATACTTCATAGTTCATACCTATGCAATGTGCATTTGTACGGATAACTAAATCAGAGCGCTTAGTCTGTCATCAGTCTAAAGCACAGGCAGATTCCAGGGGCAAAGGCCCCCTCCCCCAAACCACCTGAAATCGGCACAAAAACACATTTCCTGATATAAAAGAACCTCTAAGAAACTTTTAGCATGGAAAGTTTATTTAAAATTAGTTATGAGTGCATAAACAAGTGAGATCTGATGAGTTTTCAGAATTGTGTGAGACTTCTTGGGATTTTCCCTTTCCCTTCAACCAGCCACCGTTCTGGATCTGGCAGCAGTGGTCTGAAGCTGTCCAATATCCCTAGCTTCGCTGCGTCTCGTTTACTCTCGGATAACAGCCAGGCTGTTGAGTACACAGCTTATTGCCCGTCCGTCCACGCCATGCCTGCGACGTCGTCAATGTTGTCACGATACAGCGATCAGCTGTGGGCGACAGAATGAACGCTCTCACACACGCTTATAAATGTGCCTGCACACAGTGCACAGCAAAATAGCACTTGCATAGCCTATAGATGCATTTCAAATTTACACTGTTGAAGTTTTCAAACTTTCCCGGACAGACATACCTACACAGCGAACAAATATTAAACATGTGCATGGTCAACTGCTTGAATTGTATTGCGCCAGCTCGACTTTTTCAGAAAACATCCAGCAATAATATGTACGTATACGTTGTTTGGGCGCTGAAAAAATCTGCTCCTTTCCAGGTTCTACTCGTTACATTGCCTGTTCCACCCCAGTGCATCATTCTGCCCCGGTGAACCTGCCGCCGCAGCATGGGCCCGGTGACGTCATCGCTCCTCTGGACGTATGACGTCACAGATGCAGAAGACCTGTGGCGTCCGGCTTTCCGCGTGACGTCACGCCCCCCAAACAGCGCTGTGATCCGACGTTTGTTGTGCGGCGTGTGAGTAATGACTATTGTGAAGCGAAGCGGTGCACCTTTAAAAGGCATGTTTGCGAGCGGTGTTTGATCTGTGATACTGCGGGCGAGCGAGGGACAGGTGATCAGCTGGCTGGCGACAGTGAAGTGATCGCATCACACCCTAGGCGCTGCACCTGCTGTTCAGGCGTGCAAACGCCATGTTACCAGAGCGATTCTAATCGCTAGTCAGTGGTTGTTCGAACTCGAAGGTAAACGGCCTCACTAGGAGCCTAAGTTTTCTAGGACCTGAAATCCTCCAGGAAAATTGCCGCTCATTGACGCTGCGAGACTGGTATTGGTTAAAATGGTATTAGATGGCGGATACACAATCATTTGTTCATGACTACATGCGTGTTAGAATGCATTAAAATGTCACATCGCGATACGCACTACACTTCGGCATCGCTGCGATGTGCGGGCCTGGTTGCGTGTCAAGTTGTCATGTGCGCTTTAAAGATGTGTGACTATTTATTAACACGACATACACTATTATCATTTTATCTGTTGAAATGTCGTGGAAATGTGCAGTGTGTTGGCTTTGCGTGTTTATCATAGTACGCGAAGCATGAGAGTTTTTTCGCGCCGCTGGGCGGTTTAGCGAGTCATTCTATACTGGCTGTGCGCTTTCAGTGATACGTCGCACAAACAATACAAGCAATGCTACCACGAAACGATTGCGAACATATTGATGTGCCTCATCTGAAGACATATTCTGGTCGGCTGGACGCAGTGCGGAGTTTCCTCAGGGCGCAGCGCGAGGATGGATATTGGATAGAGCAATCTGACGACATGAAATGATGGGCAATACCAACTTTTAGAAGCTGGAGCTAGCAAACTGCCATATCAGCTTTGGAACCAACGACACCAATTTGGAATAAGCTATACCAATTTGGAATATTTGTAAGGCTCAAGACCTGCAAATTTTTAATAAAATGCGCCGCGGAGCGGCGCGAAAATTCGAGTATTATGCCCTGGATATGCATTCTCATCCATGTGTCACATTGCATATGGTGCAGACTTCTAAACATGTTATTGTGCGTTTAACCCTATTACTGTCGGGGGGCCCTTGAGGTTTTTCGCGTACAGTTCATTCATAACTCAACCCAGAATCTTCAAATTTGCTGAATTTTCATATCATTTCATTGTGCATTGAATGATGTGTTTTTCCCAAATTAAATAATTAAGAGGGGGTCCAAGACAGTTTTTAGGGGGGCGTGTTCGGCCGTTTTGACACAAGATATTTGCATGGTTAAGCACTCGAGGAGACTTGTGTGTTGAAGGGAAGCGTTAGCAAAAACAAACATTGATAGAGAATTGATCGGTCTTTCAGATGGCAATCTCGAAATTTCGAAATTTGGAATAGTAAAAAAAAATACAATTTTTTCACAGAATGATACAAGTTTTTTATTTTCATCAGGTTTAACAAAGCGGAATATATGTAAGGGAAACCATGCCAATGAATATGTTTTGAAAGTTTCAGGCTGGCATCGAAATATTTGATGACGATGTAAAAATGTCACGTGAAAGTAACTTCCCGATTATTAACCTCCCGATGAACAAGATAAAATTATAACACATTTCGTCCTATTTTTGTGTTACTAGTCAGCCGATGTCTACACCTTTTTCATCCAAATTAAAACAAATAAAATTAAATTTAAAACAGAGTAATTTCAATTTAAAACATGTAAAATTCATTTTAAAACAAATAAAGTTCAAATTAAAACAAGTAAAACTCAAATTAAAACAAATTAAATTCAAATTAAAACAAGTAAAGTTTGAATTTTAAAGATGTGGAATTCAATTTAAGACAAAATAAATCCTATTAAAATACGTAGTTTACCTATTTGTGAAAACGTCGTGAAAACTGAATGGAAGGAGAATATTGGAAATCTGCATTGATTGGCTTGTGTTGGACAAAGTGTGAGACGTGTTATTATGGGGATTGAGTCTGCAAAAGAGGTACAACAAACATTTAACGTATTATGATATTCTAACATATTTCGGGGGTGTGCTCATAAACACAAGCCCATGCAACTAAAAGATAAAAAAGCAAAGCTCGGTGAGCCACATGAAACAGAACAGGAAACTTTGATTCAACATAAAAGTGAACCATCACACAATGACACACTCAAGCCGTTTTCACGATGGATTATTTTGCGCGAAATGTTTTAAAACATCATAAGATGTTTTTAAATGTTTTAGTATGAAAGTTTTAGCATACGATATATTCCAAGAAAAATAAGTTACTGATTTAGGCGATATTATCATGTATTCAAAGAGTTATGGAAACATGAAATGAGCTTTTAAAGTGATTAATGATACAAAATTGTTCGTTTCTAAAGTAACTATATCTCCTATAGTCCGTTCGTCAGTAGCATATCGCCAATTGAGTTACTCGAATCTGCAGCGTCATGAACAACAGTCTGCCTTCGCATGGCGCAATAATGCGCTAGAAACGATTCGCTGGAGGCGAGTTCATTATGAGCAAGGGTAGTTCGCTTTGTTGAGTGACCAATAGCGTGCCCGAGACCGACATATTTCAAGATGTTCTGAAAAGAATCAGTAGGTGAAGATCTGGCATCACAGCTAACCTATACATATTATCTTTCTAGTAGAGTTTGATTTTCCATTGGGTCTGTAGTGCAGGAATATTGTTATCTTTGCACTCCTCTGAGATGCAAAGATAAAAATGATGAATGCTTGTTCAACGATAAAGTGAAATAATGTGTTATATTTGCATCCCTCTGAGATGCAAGTAAGTCACCGAGTTTTTGACGAAAAATCCACGTACACGAACTGAACTCGAACTAATCAAACTCTCTTAGAAGATATATAATTCTTCATTGTTCCCTCGTGGAAGAAAAGGAATATTTTCCGCGCGTGTTCCTGAAAACTCGCTTTCTTCGTCGGCTCGGTTTTTCAAGTCACACGCTTGGAAAATATATCCTTATCTTCCACTCGGAGCCATGAAGAATACTATATATCTTGCTAGTTACTACCAAACCGCAATTTTGTAACATACTATATTCTTACCAACATATTACAAAACTCTGAGTTATCTATGGTATACTAAAACTTTCATACTAAAACATTTCAAAACATCTTAAGATGTTTAAAAAAATCGCGCAAAATAATCCATCTTGAAAGCGGCTTCACTCACCAACCCACAAGGCACGAGCAGGTCTTCGATCACCAGGCATCCCGAGAAGTGCTTTAGGATATGGTTACATGACCGCAAACACGTTCGAGGAGTAACGGCGGCTCATCGCCTGGAATGCGCTCTTGCACTCGAGGTAGCGGAGCCGGTGTTCGGTCTGTGACAGCCCTGGTGCAGAACTGCAGCATCTCTTCGAAGGTCGTAGAGATCTTTATTCTCCAGTCTCATGCTTTTCCGTCTCCATCATGCCCTTCTTGTCCGTCTTCTTGTCCGTCTCCCGCGTCGTCCTCCTTGTCCGTCAATTTTTTTAAAAAAATTTAGATGTTTTAAAGTCGAACTTAACTTGTTTTAATTTGAATTTTATTTGTTTTAAAAATGAACTTCATTTGTTTTAAAATGAATTTCCTTTTTTTAAATGAATTTCATTTGTTTTAAAATGAATTTTACGTGTTTTAAATTGAACTTAAACTGTTTAAAATTGAATTTTATTTGTTTTAATTTGGATGAAAGAAGGTGTAGTTTTGCAAGTTCTTCAAATGCTTTTAGCAAATTGTGTTTTGATACCGGACCCCATGAATTATCACTAGCACCCATGTTGAATCAGATATATATATTGTGTTTTCAGGTAGTAAATATGTATCGTGTTTTTCAAATGGTAAATTAGTTATAAATAACAAATAATAGTTAATAAAGGTATGATCATGGAACTCAGTCCGTTGGACGGGAAAAAGAAGAAGAAAAAGTGAGCATACCTAATCGTTTCTTACATATATGTCCTAAAGACAAATTGATAAATGTTGCAGTGGAAAGAGGCTATAGTACCCACAGAATAAAGTTTAATGATATTGTTATTATTTCATAGTTGCTATCAGGGCTGCGGAGTCGGAGTCGGAGTCGGAGTCGGAGTCGGTCGGAGTCGGTAGTTTGCCGGGTCGAGTTCGGAGCGGAGTCGTTAAAATGTGACCAGCTCCGACTCCGGTTGGCAGGTGTTGGCACGTGTCGTATAAGCATCGTACTTTCAGAAGTATTTTTATAGAAATCACCAGTGCGATGATAATTGAAGTGTTCGATGTTTGTTTACTAAGTTTTATTTCCCCATTTTACCATGAATTTTACTAATAATGTGTGTATTCCAGTATTACCATGGACGTAATAGAGACAACTCCTATACTTAAAGGATGTCTTCGTCGCAGGTCAAAAATGCCACTCCAAGGAATTGTTTGTTGACGATCAAAGGAATCGGATAGATTGAAACCAATCCGGCTTACAAGCAATTTTAAGCTTGTCCAAGCGAAGTTTAAGTTTCCCTTCTGTTGTAAAATAGAATATGACCTTTTCCCACAAAAATGAGTTATTACTTGAAGTCGACAAACAATACCACACTGTATGTACAGTTCGAGTAAAGCTGCTCACATTTCCAACATTTTTCACATTTTCCCACAAATGAGTTAATTCACATTGAAATCGACAAACGAGACCAAAATTATTGTAAAATCGTCACATTTTGCATATAAACCATCCCTTTCGAAAGATATTGCAATTAAAGAATAGCGTTTCCAAGCTTGATACGACCGGTACTTGCAAGTCTTTCAAGACTTTTGGTCTTATCAAAACGCGGGCATTTCCTTTTTTAAATGAAATAATATTGAAAATGTATTTTGTTCTCTACTGATGTGATTACACGTACACTTCTCTATATATAATAACCATTGAACAAACAGGTACCAAATAGCAGTTTAAACCATGCGCTTATGCGTCTTTTTTTAGTGTTGCTGCCCTCAATTAAAAAAAAAAAAAAAAATATAGTTTGTTTCTGGTTGCATTACACTAAGCTTTATGTAATATGAAAGAATAGTAATTTTCCCCAAACACAATAACAAACCATAAAACAACGGGAGTCGGGAATTACATAGAAGCTCATCAATTGTATGTGGACAACGACACTTGATCTATTTAGTGTCGGGGATTTGTTTCACGGACAGTTGTCCAGCGTTGAATAAATTGAAACACCGGGCCCACATACGGGCCCTTCAAATAGTGATGGGAAAACAGTAACACTGGTTCATGAGTTTTAAAATGAATTAATTAACTGTTCAGAAGCGTTAATGAACATGACTAAAAGTGAGGGCCATGGCAAACTCAATCTCGTCTTGAGGGGAACTCGATCCCCCTACATGATTTCTATTTACAGTTTTGAGCTCCTTTCGTCCTCGCAGATCCTGTGCGCATTTTAATTTGTATAACGAAGTAAATTGTTGATTTATCACACACAAATTGACAGAAAAGTAGGAGCCATGGCCCCCGCGGCCCCTCGTATTTCTACGCCCTTTGTATGGTTTTAATTTGTAAAAAATTACACCTATAGTAAGGAAATATTTTGATTTAATTTCTTAAATCAAAATTAAATCATTGTTATACCACAACAGAAGCCTAAGAAATTGTTGCTAAAAAAAAGGTAATTATTTCCCTGTAAGCGTTCCACACTTTACCGACGTACTTGGCAAGTACCTACTTTCGGTCCTCTAAACTGCTGGCTTTTCCCGTATTGCTACTACGCAATCGAGTTGAAAAATATTTTTGCGTGCTGCTTGTTTCATTATATGCCCGTGATGCCTCTACAGAAGCAATGCCATTAAACAAATGCGTGAATAAATTTCAGCTTCATTGCATTACATGTATAGTCATTTTTTTCGCATAAAATGGTGTTGGCAAGACATCAAGGAAAGCTCTTACTCCCAAATAACTTAATTATATATTTTTCTGAAAAGGTGATTGGAATTATAGACCATTGCACGTATATTACCAATTAGGATGATATCTACAAAACCGAGTGCAAGATATAAGCAAGAATTTGGGATGGCTTAATTCGCTATCCAGCGGGGCCTGGTTGAAGGTCGGAGTCGGAGTCGGAGTCGGAGTCGACTCCGGAGTGTCGGAGTCGGAGTCGGAGTCGGAGTCACTTGACAACCGATCGACTCCGCAGCCCTGGTTGCTATGAACATGCCAGTTGATTAACGTTTATGCAATTATTGCATATAAACACATATTATCATGCGATTGAGAAATCGCATCCTATTCAGCACGAGTTGCACATATTTTGTCAATAAATGCATGTGTTTAGGGACCGTAATGTTGAAGCCAATGGTTAAAACAACAGAAGCTATAATGGACTATACAGGGACCAATAACACTTTTGCTATTGGATCATTTCATATTTGTTGCAGTCGTAAATAGTCGCATTATAAAATGCTTAATTGACTCGCGCCTGAAAGATTTGTTATTAAACTCGCCATCGGCTCGTCCAACAACTTTTTTCAGACGATCATCCATTAAATTATAGGACCAGCAAACAACATCACTGATGGACGCGTTTCGTCTTACAGAATTCCTCGGCACCGTATGTTTAGACGGAATTATGCACGCGTGTGTATAATTTCGTCTAATCATACGGTGCCGATGAAGAAATGACAAAAGCATTGCAATACACGGAGTCATATCGCGGGAAAGAAGCATGCAAACAGCCGGCGCCTGACATGAATCGATGCAGGAGGTGCCGGTCAGATACTGCTAACCAATAAATTTACACAGCCAGAAGGGTAAAATATCATAAGGATTCAGTGGCAGATGCAGGGTTTTCATTGAGGGGGCTGCAGGCCCCCTCAATGAAAAAGCCTCCTTGGCACCTGAGGTGGGTGCCATGCATTTTTTCCGAGAAAAAAAAATGTTGAGTTTTGTGGTTTAAGCCTAAAATTATGCAAATCTGAGAGCCATGTTGAAGAAAATGTAATTTCCCTTTTTAACGTTTTATCTATGCAATTTGCATTACAACTCGATGTTGTACGATTTTTCAACATTTGTCGTTCTTACACCAAAAATGGCATGTCATGACATCAATAAAACGTCATTATTCCCAACGTACCCAGAGTCGTTGATAGTTTATAAATGGGGAGTCGGCTGAATTGACAAAAAATATGTATTATCACTTTCTGCATGTGTTTAACCCTATTACTGTCGGTTTTTTTTCGCGGTTTTTCGCGTATAGTTCATTCATAACTCAACGCTGAATCTTCAAATTTGCTGACTTTCCCAAACATTTCATTGTGCATTGAATGTGTGTTTGTCGCAAATTAACATTAGAGGTGGACCAAGACAGTTTTTAGGGGGGCGTGTTCGACCGTTTTGACACAAAATATTTGCATGGTTAAGCATTCGTGAAGAGTTGTGTGTTGAAGGAAAGTGTTAGCGAAAGCAGACATCGTACGAGAATTGTTTTTCGATGTTAATTTTCGTGTTTTCAAAATTTTGAATTTTAAAAGATATTTGTGTTGTTGAAAACGTTTTTTTTTCAAAATGATACAAGTTTTTATTTTCATGAATTTTCAAAAAACCGGAATATATGTAAGAAATAAAATTCCTTTTAAGTTTTTTTTTGAAAGTTTTAGGTCAATATCTAAACATTTGATGACCTGATGTCTGGTCAAATGCTTATACCTTCCAATACAAATATATGGTGAAAAGTAAAAAGTAAAGATTTAACACATTTTATCAATCCAAATATTTCAGTACCAGTAAGACGCCAACGGCGAAGGACGAGCGAGTCCGAATGAATCAGCGTAAATTTATCACCCGTCCAACGAGAGGTTCGGCTTGTTGCATGCATGCTTTTTAATTATTGGTCGCTATGTGTTGTTTTTGCCGTCGTAAATAGATCAAGTAAATCGAATGGCTTTGAAACAAAATAGGTTTGCAGCGTTATTTTTAATTTGAAAATTATAAGCTTCCATGTTTGAAGCAAAAATGAATTTGGTGGGTATTAGATGGATTTGATTGCGCTTTTACAGCTGCACATTTTATCGTTAGCACCCTTTGTTTTAAGCTACGGCGGTGAATGAAGGAAATGTTATATTAGATCGTCAATAAAAATAACACAGGCAGATTGTTAAACAGCAATACTGCATTAAAACCTCAATTTTTGCATGCATTTTAGAGACGGTAACATTTGGTCTACAGATTGGTGGTTTTGTTTCATCGCTTCCCGCCCATAGTCTGGCACTGATTTAAATTGTGAAGACGTCATAAAACTATGATTTTGCGCTTAACATAGCCATTAACTTTGCACGTTCCACGCGCCGCTGATCGACACATAGTGCATACGCCGGGCGGATCGTTTCTCTACGCGTCTGTGTTTGACCCGTGTCTTTACGACTTTTGGTGCCGAGATATAGGTCCGTATTCAACGATGTTTTGATGTAATTTTCCGTGGGACGAAAGGTGACGTGCGGCACGTGCAGTGTGACCCAGAGTTGTGACCATGCAACATTGCCAGTGGTGTGGTTCTCCAGCCTTCCAATCAAATTTAGCTTTATAGGTCCACCGTTTCTCAGCTACAGCAGATAATTACTTGCTGACACCCCTGACGCGGCACGTGTCACCCGCATCTACCCATCACATGATAAAAAACATGTAAATAAGTCATAATGTCATTTGATATTGGCTATCAATGCTGAAAACCGGTGTCAACGGATTGCGGATTCAAAAGATATAAGCTTCTGACCAGCCGCGTCGCGGGTCTGGCCGGGCCGGGCCGGCCGGGTCGGTCGCCGCTTATATGGAGAAAAATCCGGTATTCAATGAGGACTCGCTCCGCGCTTCGCACTCGCTCGTAATCAAGTCATCTTAGACCCTTCTCGATGACCAGGATGTAATTTGTAGTTAGTGACCTTTTCAAAAGTCATTCAAGGAAACGAACACTTTTTATAAATAACTCGTGACAGGAACACCATAGAGACTCGCAACTGGTCTCAAAACGTAGGTCTCGTCAATACGCATCTTTTCATTTAATAACTTGACCGGCTTATGTCACCTTTACCTTGACCTTGACCCGGGGTCAAAGTTTCTATTTAAAAAAAAATGATATGATAATAACCGCAATGATGAGAGAAACACGGTAGCATTCAAATAAGTACTTTATATGTTTTAGATAAAAAGTTATTAACGAACAAACTTTTGCTGAAAAACAGGTTTTTAACCTTTGTTGATCTCTACAGCCGAAACCATTGACCTGAGGTCAGTTTTTATGTCATGATATGAAAAGACAATTAAAACTGCTTCACAGTCCATTTTGGATTCATCCTAGCTGCCATAGTTTCCGAGATAATGGCAAGGTTTCATGAAAAATCATATTTTGAAAAATATGACTTTTGATGACGTCATTTGACCTTGTACATAGTGACCCGAGGTCACCAAAATTGAACAAAATAAAGTTCGTCGTCGACCCTAACAACATACCAAGTTTCATGTTTCTAGCTCTTATGGCAGCCGAGATCTGAAGGGGGCAAAATAAAGCCCCCCCCCTCCGACAAGATTCGGTAAACTTTTCATCCCTCCAGAAATAGGGATTCCATCCTTCAGCATTCAAACCGCTTAGAGTCTAGTGCCGTGTAAGTCCTTGAGTTGAGCGACTCAATGTAAAAGCGGCAACTTGAGTCAAGAGTCGAGTCAATTCATTTTTTGAAACAGCACTTGAGTCAAGAGTTGAGTCCGTTATTTGGTTAAGAGTCAGATTTGAGTCGACTAAAACCAATGTGAGTAAAATGCAACAGAAACATAGCCAAGGGGGCACTGGGGCGACGCCCCTTTACCTGAGCAAACAAGTTAACACTAGATAAAACGTAATTTTGCTGACACCCGACCATAACATGAATGGTCCCCCCCCCTCTCCACAGTTAACATCAGGTAGCATTGAAACATGAGAAATATAAGGATGATTTAAATTAAGTCGAATCAAATGCATTTGTGAGTCAAGCCGAATCAATTTGTTAAAAATGCACTAGAGTCAAGAGAAGAGTCAATTCAATTTGTATAATCATCACTTGAGTCATGAGTCGAGTTGATTTATTTTTAACACCACTTGAGTCAAGAGTCGAGTCAGTTATTCGGCTATTGAGTCAGACTTGAGTCGACTAAAAAAAAATATGAGTCGTTACAAGTCTGGTTACGGCGAACCGAAACCGGTGATGATTGGCTCGGATGGTCACTAATGTGACGCCGCGAAGCGGCGTGAAAATTTTGATTTTAGAACTTGCACAGTTTTCACCTCAGTCAAAGCCACTATACAATTGCATGATATCGATCGCTTTTTCTTGTGAGGCTTGATCGTTTGGGGGGCAAACAGGCCACCTTATGCCTGGTGGTATTCCCCTAAATGCCTCTTCTGGATCCACCAGTGCTGGTAACAGTGTAAATGGTTTGAAAGTAGCAAGAGGCAGTACGACTTTTACGCGCATAAATGGTCCATGTGTATCTGGAGGAACTTGGGGGAGATGGCTCGGGGAGATGGTCCTGGCCTGGTCCCCACTATTAAGTATATCTTCGGTCCAGCAAGCTGGGCACCACAAGTTGGGAAAGTTGTGCAGGTTCCGGTTGCCGATAATCGCGTCTTTGCGTTCGCGTCGCCTTTTTCGGAGCTCGGCAGATTAGCTAACATGTTCGCCTAAAAGTTTTATGAAGGGAGTGGGCCCTGGGGCAAGCAATTACTGCCAAGGGCAGAAATTAATGGATTTATTTCTTTATTTCCCAAATTTGTGTAAGCAATAACAAAACTTGGTATCATTCCGCGAAGCGGCGCATTTTTTCTTCTTCAGTTTTTCGATGTAGATAGTTGGATTTTGACTGCTGCAAAAATATAAACTATTGACGTTTTGGGGGGACAAAAGATTCAAATTCTTTCCATTTTGGACCAATCCGGTCGCAGGCATATTGTTGGCTTGATATTACCGGGCCATTGCAAGCACAAATGAAACATCATTATAGTGCAACGCCCACATTCAAAACCCAATTATCTACTGCGGTGGATTAGTTCACGAGAAAACCCCGCTGACAGAATGTGCCCCGTGACAGAACGTGCCCTGTTCTCCCCTACTTCGTCATAGTGTTACATGAATAGATCACTTGTATATTGTGGATATTCTGTACATAATTGACCAGTAAATATGTATAATAATATGTATATCCTGCACCTAACGTATTATCGTATACGATATTGATTAATATCAAGTAAGTATATAATTATATTTAGTCATACCTATATGTTACGTGTTTAGATAACTAGTAGATAGTAGGTACAGGGTGTTTCAAAACAACTGACATTTTGCATTGGTCTATTACGAGGAGAAATAGTTGTCAAAATAATAAAACAGCATATTGCCTAAAAGAGAATTTCTGAACAAACTGAAAAAAATATTATGTTTCAACCAGCATATTGGCGTTGTTTGTTAAAGAAGTAGCCTCCAAATTCATGAACGAAAAATTACTTTCGCGCAGGAGCGCATTAGACTCCGCGAGTTCAGGAGCAGCTTTAAAAAGTGAGGAGATCAGCGACAATCTTAAAATCGCATGTTTCATACGTGACACATAAGTATGGGAATCTGCAATCCCCATACCTTTGGGCACTCATCTACAAAAACAATGTGTTTATTTAAACTTTATTGGTTGATTTATTAACAATTTCTTTAAATGGTTAAAGTTCGGAATGAGCTGATGATGAGCAAGAGCAAGAGCAAGCTGATGAGCAAGAGACATGGATTATCTTGGAATATGGAGCCGTACAAAGTTATAGAGTTGACCGGAGGAATTTTCCGACAGAAATTTGGAGCCCATCCAAAAAATGTTCCGAAGGACACGAACTCACACGACATTCAAACGTCTGATCGATCGGTTAGTTGTAACTAAAGGACACGCCAAGATCAGCGTTGTGACTGCTTGGTAGACCACCGTTACCCTGACAACACGATGGAAAGCCGTGAAGGATTTTCTTGGATCTTTTTTCCTGTCCAGAAAATAACGTTTTCATTCGCCGTAGTCGCATCATAAGATCCCTAGCCATTGGTCTGGCGCCTGTTCGGCGAGGTAGTTGTTTCTAAATGTTGCATTTTATCATGATTAATTGCTAAAGCATATACTGTTCAGTTCAACGCGAATACCCATGCCAATAAAAACCGATTGTTCGTTTCTTCCATGTTCAAATGCAATTTGGAATGAAAAAATACCAATAATCGAAATGAAACATATATTTTTCAAATTTGTTCAGAAATCCTCTATTTAGGGCATATGCTGCTTTTATTAGTTTTGACAACTATTTCTTATCGTAAAAGACAAAAGAAAAATGTCAGTTGTTTTGAAACACCCTGCGTTTCACCCTGCGTTTTCAAAATGTAGATAATCAATTTGGATTATAAGAAGCAGGTTAGAAAACAAAACGCTAGTGGCCTTTCAAACATTACATTTGCATATGATTATTGACTGTGTTTCGCTGATTTGTGTGTTTTGTATTTTAACAATCACCCTACGACAGCTGACAGCCCCCCAAAGGCTTGTCTTGAATTTATTTTCACACCTGCTGCGCGTCTTTCTGAAGAAAAAAAATCATTAGTAGAGCTTACAACAATTATACATAGCCTGTCGAAGTTTTGTTAAAANACCGCCACTCACTGTGAACTGTGAATCACTGGCCGAGGTTTATGTGAACGGCCGCGACATGCCATTCAGTCGGATGGAAGCGGGGAGGGAGGGGAGGAATCGTTGGGGTTCTGCCGGCCGTGGGGAGGGGGGCAGGTGTGTTGGGACAGTGTCAGAGGGAATGTGAAGAAATGGGGCGGGGCGGTAGGACAGGGTCGGACAGTGGCAGAGAGGGAATGAAAGGAAATTAACGGGGCGGCGCACAGTGGGCCAGATTGCCCTCAAACCCGCCAATAAATCAGCGGAGCGGCCGATTACGGTAATAACATGTTTTACGGGGTTATTTTATGCGCTGAGTCCGATTCTGAGAAATGCGTAGATGTGCGGGTTACAGGTTAACCGGAAAGATGTTAAAATCAGTAAGACAAAGTTTGGAGTAATCACACTTTACACTGCCACTGCCCTTTGTTCATGAACTTAGCTATTGAGCTACAAACTTTGGTTACCTTCTTGTACATTAATATCACGTCTGCTGTGCCAAAATGAAGCAATTTCGTTTATCATTTGTTTAGATATAGCAAATTTAGTGACGTCACTTCACACGATTTTTACACCAAAATTAGATCAAATTTAACAGACCGTACAAAGACCATATTATGTAAAATGCAATCCAAAAAACGCCAAAAATAATAAATGACAAGGGCTATAACATGGCTGTCTCAGATTTTTTTATTTTTCCCCTTAAATGTCAAAAAACATATTTTGGAGGGAAAATTACCACAAAATCAAAATTTTCAAAGATATTGAGAAAAAAAATACAAAAGATTTGTCAGAACTATATACAAAATACAACCATATCAAATTTTCAAATGATAATATATTATATCTGTTGATTGAGTGATTGTAATTTAATGTATTGGTAACTATTGACGTCATATTTTGCAATTGCATTTTTTGGCTTTTATTGACAAGATACAAAATAATAAATGACAGCACTGTGTTTCTGAGACAAAACTGATCTAGAAACATGCATTTTTGATTCATATTTATCAACTTTAAATTTTTATATTTTGTGAAGAACGGCGTCTGCATCACCAAACTAAAATTTAAAATACGGAATTGGCGCAAATATGTGCTACTACTTTCTTCGCATCCATTATCTAGAGGCACTAGGGAGTCGCTGAGGGGCAAACTCTTCACGGGACTCGACGGTCTTTTTTGTAGCTCTACTCAAACTTTTGCGCGTTTTTTTAATCGATGCTTGATTTTCTCTTTCCGAAATACACAGCTACATAACTTTATAGTTGAGGCGCCCTTAAACTCAAATAATAATAATAATCATCATCATCATCCGAAATACACACTCCAAAATGAAAAAAAATGCAGCTGTGTCTTTTATGGTAGGTGGCATAAGCAGAGGGACCAAAACCTCCCGTGGTAATATTATTTTGATGATTGGATCACTTGATCCTGACTTACAGCAACACGAACTTACCTGATATGGTCGCCGCTTCAAGACCATAAATTGACATTACGACATTGGTTGACTTTGGAGGCAAATTGCAACAATAAGTTGTTGTCAGGGACAAAAAATAAGCAGCACCATCGAATGCGCCGTCCATTTTTGCGTATAGTGCTATGTTCAAAATTCGTAAGAATCAAAAACTGACTTTGCTTTGTCGGCGGGTTTGAAGGCCCCTGTGCGGCGGGGCGGTAGAACAGGGCCGAACAGTGGTAGAGACTAGTGGAGAGGGAAGGGGAGGTATGGGGCTGGAAGGTGGTCTGGTGGGAGGCGGATACCGGGTAGGGGGAGAAGTACGGAATGGCCGGTCAGTGACGTCACTGTAGGGTGGTAGGTGACTGCCACCCGGCCGCCATCTCTTAGTGCGAGAATGGCGGGTTTTGTGGCACCGCATGCTGGTGCAAATGTGTGTCAGCTGTTGATCAAACACATCGTGGCTGTATACGTGTTATGCAAGGTGTAATTAAACGTTTGTCATCTAATTGTGCTGGATTAATTATAAAAGCCTAGAAACTGCATTTTGGCGTGAATTCTCTGTGCATCAGCACTGAGTTCGTGGATCTGTGCAAGTTCGTGGATCGATTAGACATGTTGCAAATTGTGCCCCCTTTGGTTCCCGATGTACTACTACATAAAGAAGTGCATCGCAGTCAGTGTCAACGAGCTTTATTATACTAGATTGCCCTTAACCTTATGTGTCCCGTCTTCAGTTTGTGATGGAGTACTGTCTGGGCTCGGCCTCGGACATCATCGAGGTGCACAAGGCGCCGCTGAAGGAGGACGAGATCGCCGCCATCACCGAGGACGTGCTGTGCGGCCTGGACTACCTCCACTCGATGGGCAAGATCCACCGCGACATCAAGGCCGGCAACATTCTGCTCACCGAGTACGGCCACGTCAAGCTCGGTAAGCGAAATGCCGCGATCCAGCCGGGTGCCATCCCCGGCCATCTTCGAGAGTGATCCTTTGTGGCAGTACGTGGAGTGCCTTGACCCTGCCGGTCGCCGTCTGTGGTACGTGCCGGACGGTTCAGGTGGCGCAGGCGGTAGACTGCTGGGCTCGTAATCCATGGGTTCTAGGTTCAATTCTGGCTGCCAGCGAGGTCATTCGGCTCCCCCGCCGAAGTCTGTGTTCTGACCCGTCAACTCCCGCGGAGATTCCGGGGAATCGGTAGAAAGGTGCTTTCTACCGATTCCGGTAGCAAGTAGTTAACAGGATCTCCAATGTATGAGTACATTGCCGAATTGCAGTAGAGTAAAATGCCCGCTGGTGATTCCAGGGATTCCCGCCGGGAATGTGAGGGTCAGAACACAGCCTAAGTTGACGCGACAGACTCCGACTGTAATATATATGCCGGCAGTCGTACCGTTAAGCCCCGATACCACCTCACTTGTGTTGCGGGTCTGTTCACGACCTGTCATCATAGTGGCGGCTGTCGCGGTGGTCCGCAGCCTGCAGCTGAGGCAGCGGGGTAGAAGATGGCATGGTGTAGCATGTGTGTGGACTGTGGAGGGAGTCGGACATGGGCTCGGATCCCAGACACCTCAAATTTGGATAAAGATGCTGACAACGATAACGGCAATACAGCACTAATATGCGTTCCAACTTCTTGCGTCTGGATCCCTCCCAACTGTCTGTGCTTGTTTTGTTTGTTTGGCAATAAAATACATTAGCAAATAGCATGGGATTCACTTTGGATCCCGAAGGATCTTGGGCTATTTTCACGGTGTTCTGATACTTCGATGGGCGATAAAACTTTAACATGTAAAAAGTCAGCGCGGAGCAATAATTTGCAACGTCTAGATTAGTACTATAACACATCGCCCGTCGCCACAATGCTCAATCAAAAACTAAAACGCCTGGGGGCATGGCCCATGTCTGGAGGGAGATAGGGACCATCCCAATGGGATTTTTCGCTGTCAGCACGCCAGTACGCGGTGGTAGTGGAGAGGGATGTCCCTGGGGCCCCTGGGTGTGTCAGAATTCAGTACGGGTGAGCCTGTAATACTCAAGCCGTGAAGTAGTTGAAATTATTCCCCCACGAGGCAGCAGATCGGGACTAGTTTGGCATGTGCGTGTGACGGCGGGCGTCGGCTCCTGGAAATCTGACTAGAAGCGTGGGATGATCGTCGAAACTGGTTTAAATTAGGTAACTTGTGAGCCTTTTGTATTCTATGACACACTGTGATTAAGTTGGCCGTAAGCCTAAGTGCGCTGCGTTTTCTTTCAAGCCACCATCGTGTGGTTTTATTTGAAGCACGTTGGTACACAAATGTCGGCGTGTTTTCCGTTCTGCATACTGCGTGATGTTTACGAAAATTGCATACCTACTTTACCATGCTATAAGACGACTGTTATTTCATCGTGCGTGTATTCCACAAAATAGCCATGTTACCTGCGCCACTGTGCGTATATTTCCACTGACCACTGACTCGCGTCTTCCAACCCCGCGCCTCGGCAGCTGATTTCGGCTCGGCGAGCCTGAAGTGTCCGGCCAACAGCTTCGTGGGCACGCCGTACTGGATGAGTCCCGAGGTCATACTGGCCATGGACGAGGGACAGTATGACGGCAAAGTGGACATCTGGTCCCTCGGCATCACATGTCTTGAACTCGGTAAGTGACGTGCGGGCGAGGAAAGGCGGGTGTCTGACGCGAGGAACTTACGGCACTGCTGCGTGCAGGGGAGTTGAATCTGCGGTATGCCATGGTTGCTTGTGGAATTAAGCGGTTGAATCTGCGGTGTGCTGTGTGTGTGGTTGCTTGTGGAATTAAGCGGGTGGGAGTGCAGACTAAGCGAGTTAACTAGGAGGGCTTGGCGTCCGTGGCTCCTCCTCGGATATCAGTTGTGTATAACTCACCTGGATACGTAGTTAAACCTTTGTCACTGGCGTGGAATAACCTTCGCTGTTGAAGGGCCCCTAATCCCCAATCATCGTCAAATACTAGGTCAGCTTGAAGCTTGGAGCCTATGCATGTTATGCTGAATTATAGTACGCGGTTTCTGCGTCTGTTCGCCACCGGCATGATATGTAAATTCGCGGGCCGAGTCGCGTAACAGTCGGTCGTATTCCCGCTGGAATTCAGACGTTTTCCAATTCAAACAAACAAGCAACTGTCCACAGATTGCGAGTCGCTCTTCTTAGTTACACAAACTACAGCAGCCGCGCGAGTCGCGGCCGCACGTCTGTTATGGTGCTCCTCGCCTTCTGATGGGTCCCCTGTGACGGATACTGTAAACGAGCAGACAGCTGACAGTTGTTTATGCGTTTTTGCCCGGATTCTTCCATAGCCGTACGGCCGCTTTGTTTCTAAGTAGTGTAGGCGGCTACGAGCTTGAAGGAGATTGGTTTATGATAATTGGACGTGGTTCAACCTCCTTTCACTTCAAGATGCAATCCAAACTTGTGTGGGTAGACGTAGTTGCCCGAGAAGTAGGTAGTGAATAATGGAACCATCATGTCCTGATATGGCAAAGCGTCTACACTGATATCGATATCATCATCGTTGTCTCATTACGCTGGTGTTTTTGCTATAATTGTGGATGAACCAAACGTGTTCAAATATTGAAAGGTCATATAGAAAAGTATCAGTCGTGGACTAAAATAACTATCACGCGCCTTTGCGCCTTCTTTTGGTTGACAGGAGCCTCAGCGGCTGCGCTTTGAGTCCGAGGTCTCTATTGAACTCAGGCTCACATCTTTAAGTACCCTGACCCGACCCCGGTCCCCCCCCCGTTCTCCCCACCCCCGTCTATGCCCCCGCTCTCCCCCGTCTCTCACTGTCTCCGTGTGTGTCTGTGTCTGTCTCTCTCTCTGTTAACAGCGGAGCGGAAGCCGCCGTATTTCAACATGAACGCGATGAGTGCCTTGTACCACATAGCGCAGAACGAGAGTCCAACGCTGTCGTCCCGCGGCTGGTCCGACGTGTTGAGACACTTCGTCACGCTGTGCCTGATGAAGGATCCGTGCGACCGGCCCACCGCCAGCAGGCTTCTCTCGGTAAGGGAGACCAGGGCTGGACACGGAGGCTTACTCTCGGTAAGGACAGACCATGGCTGAACACGAGGGACCATGGACCAGGGCTGAACACGGGGGGCACGGGAGACCATGGCTGAACACGTCTTTTTTTGGGAGTTATGTCTCAATTGTTAACCTAAAACCGTTCAGTAGACACTGATTCCTATTGTGTAGCGTGCCTGTGTTTGGTCACATAATTTGACTGAGTGTGTGCAGTGAGCGTCAGTTTCCGATGTCCTGTTGGATGCATCTGATCCATCAAAGTCCTGGCCGGGACACTCTGAGGTCTGAATGTCAACTGCCTACACCGGCCGCCGCGGTCATTAACCGTACCTGACCGTGCCCCTGTGCCTTCTCTCCCGTCTGCGAGCAGCACCATTTTATCGTAAGACCACGCTCGCCCAACATCATCATAGACCTGATCGCACGCACCAAGGCAGCCGTGCGCGAGCTCGACAATCTCAACTACAAGAAGATGAAGAAGATACTGATGGTGGAGACGGAGACTGAGAGCACAGTTGGTGATACCGAGGGTGAGTAGCTGTGGGGGAGGAGTGGTGTGGAGGGTGTGTGTTGATTATATCCGTCATTGATAGGGAATTGGAAGGATGTGGAGGATGAGTAGTCGGAGTGGGAATGTTGTGGTGGGGACTGTGGTGGTTAAATCAGCCGTTGGTAGGAAGGAAACGGAAGGGACATTTGTTTGCATTTCCTTCTACATGACGTTTTGTCTGAAGCTGTGTTGGCTTGGCATTTCTAGAGTAGCGATATTAATTCGAACCCCTGTGACGAAAGGGATAATACTTTGCGAATGGATTGACCTGCTGCCGGGGCTGTGTTTGACGCAAATCTGTGGTAACCTCTGTGTGTAATCATGTATGTGGCGCTGTGCCGGTTGTAACCACCTCCTTCCCCCCGCCAGTGGACTCTGTGGGCGACAACGGCGACCTGCTGGGAGACGGCAGTAAATCCAACAGCATCACATCAGAGCAGTCTGCGGCCATCTCCGCCAGCAGCCAGAGCAGCTCCACCAGCAGTATACCGCCCGGCGAGTGCGGCGCGCAGGGCTTCCTCACAGCCAGTAGGAAACAAAAGGTCAGTGGGAGGAAGCAGGAGGGAAGGAAACACACAGATTGCAGGCCACACAGCTGGTTGGCAGGCAGGACAGGCTGATTGACAGGCAGATTGACAGCAGACAGGCCACACACGGATTGCAGGCCACATGACTGCAGCTGCTGCTCATGTGTCAGTAGGTGGCCCAGAGAACAGGATAGGACAGAGTATAGCCCAGTTAGCAATTGTAGCTAGATCTGTCATCACACAGGGACCACGCGGTGGTCCTCGCAGGGGTGGTGCAGGGGTCTTAATGTGGCTCCGGGTTGGTGCCAGGATTTCTATTACCATGGGATGGTAGGT
The DNA here is from genome assembly GCA_014673585.1 of Semibalanus balanoides. Taxonomy (NCBI): domain Eukaryota; kingdom Metazoa; phylum Arthropoda; class Thecostraca; order Balanomorpha; family Balanidae; genus Semibalanus; species Semibalanus balanoides. The sequence continues at coordinate 9,887 of VOPJ01012958.1, read as the reverse complement.
GGATTTCTAGTGCTTCAATTGTGGATTTGATTGTGACTGTGGGATGGTTATATCCAAAATTGGTTATACTTTGGTGTCATATTATCGCATTCTTCTTAGTTAACTGATAGTTTGATGATGACATTGGCCAACGTTTCGCTGTTTTATGTCATTGTCACCAACTGTTTCTCGTTTTTGTATTAACCTTCACTATAACTCACAACTGCAATTTCAGCCTCTGTGCTAGTCATCAACCATGTCCACAAAAATATTCCCACCTTCCCGCCCGCCGTACTATGGATCTATATGTCCCTCTCCTGCGTCCCCCCCCCCCCATTGACCCTCCCCACCTGTCTGACCATCGTCGCTCCGTGTCCGCCACAGACGGAGGCCAACAGTAACAACTTCGCCACCATCCGTACCACGACGCTCATCACACGCCAGCAGAAGGAGCACATGCAGGAGGAGATGCATGAGCAGATGTCCGGCTACAAACGCATGCGCCGTGAACACCAGGCCATGCTCATCAAGGTAGGCACCGCGCCGCGCCCGCCGCGCTGGTGTGTCGACTTTGGTACCGTGTGGGGGTGCGCTGGGGGTGGGTAGAACAGTAATGGGCTGTGGAGAAGTGTTGAAGGTGGTGTATGTGTAGTTTCCGTTGTGCTTTTTCGGGATGTTTTCCTTGTTGTGTTGGTTGGATGACTTATAACTGTAGGGTGCGCCAGTATACAGTTGTTAATTTCGTTAAGTATTGCGTTGTTAAGGTGGATATTTGGCGTCTATTTTTACACCGATTGTTCAGGCATGAGTGCTGGTTAATATGCTCTCGTCTCTGCTGCTCAAGCCTGGCTTCACGAGACATTCAGTTGTGGTGTCACGTCCCTGTAGATTGATAGATATGATAGATGTCCATATATCTTTTATTGGCACACATGATATTATGAATTAACAGGTGCAATTGGCGCATTAACGCAAAAAGCGTTCGTGACACGGCGCGGTTTGCTCGAAAGTTGGTGGTTAGGACTTGCTCCATGTGTTTCCTATCGCTTTGTCACGTCCGTCCCATAGCCCCATACTGTCCAGAGAGGCATCACTCGGACATGACACTGAGTCTGCTCACTGAGTTCTGACGTATCCCTCATCTGACCTCCCCGACCTGGTTTCACTGACCTGTTCCTGAAGTGACCTGATTTGACCTGATCTGAACTTTCCCGTACCTGACCTCACTCGATCTGATCTATGACCTGGTCTGGTCTGATGTGTCCTGACGTCTTCCTGGCCTGACCTGGTCTCTGTGCTTGCCTATCTTTCTGGGCTGGTTGCACCTTACCTCTCCCAGGCTTGACCGCTATCCTGAGCTCTCCCTGACTTGGCTATCTTGTGCTGCCTAGTTTCGGTTTGACTGCGTGTTTAATTGAGAGAGAAGTGCCGAGTCGAGATGGAGAACACAAGGGAGGTGCTGGACAGGAGTAATGAGAGCATTCATTTCGGCAAGTTCACTAAGGAGTGGAGAGACTCCAGGTCAACATAACCAGGAGATGGAGAAAACGGTACGTTGACGGCCAGGTTCGGCCGCCTCCCGGAGACGGGGATGGACGGGGCTCGGCTGGACTCCTGACGGTCAGCGGGGCTGTGTGGCGGTCAGCGGGGCTCTGTAGCGTGTGGTGGACGGGGTGGGGTACAATCTCCGCTGAGGTCGATTTTCGTCACCGTTGTCGTTCGAAAGTAGTGTCGCAGCTGCTGCTCTTATGGGATCTGTATTTCCAATGGTGAGGGGTTCCGGCTTAGTTAGATTTGCTGGCTTTCACCGCTTACTTCGATGCAGGGGCGTCGCCACCCGGAGGCCTGGGAGCCAGGATCGCTCCGGCCCGATTCCCCCAGATAATCTCCCCCTCCCCAAACCCCTGCCCCCTCCCCACTCCAAATTGTGTCTCTCCTGACCCCGCCCCCTCTGCCCCGCCCCACTTCTGAACCCCCCCTCTGACGCCGCCTTATGACCCCGCCCCTTCTAACCCCACCCCCTCTGGCCCTGCCCCCTCTGACCCTGTCCCCCTCTGACCGCCCCTCTGACCGTGTCGCCGTCCAGGTGAAGGCGGACAACGCTGCGGAGAGGGCGCTTCAGAAGGAGATCACCACCCGACACTCTGCCGAGCATAAGCTGTACCTGACGCAGACCAAGAAAGAGAACAAGCAGAATATCGAGAGGTGGAAGCGGGAGCTGAGCACGGACGAAAGCACGCCCAAGAAGCAGCGGGATGCCATGCTCCAGTGAGTCACTTACCTTATTGGACGACATGGGGTGGATTGAGACAGGACGGACCTGACCTGGACTTGGATCTGGATCTAGATATATATCTGGATCTGGATCTGGACCTGGATCTGGATCTAGATCTAGATATGGATCTGGATCTGGATCTTCTTGTTCTTGGTGACACTTAATACGGCAGCAATAAGACGGTTATCCTGTGACCTCTATGCCGTGATATGACGTTATAGGACCCAGACCGGTCAAAAGACTTCACCGCCTGTGACCCCTCGCCGCAGGAACCATAAGGAGAGCATCCGACAACACGAGTCGTCAGAGGACCAGAGGCTGAAGCGCAATCACAAGGACTACCTGGACCTGGAGATCAGGAAGTTCCGCCGTAGGAAGCTGGTCGGACAGCATTGCCACGAGCAGGACCTGCTCAGAGACGTGAGTAATCTGTACGTGTCCGGCTTGACTCTGCGTTCGTAGTCCCAGTTGGACGGCGGGGTACGTATGTACTCGGTTGGACTACTTACGTATTTACTCGGTTGGAAGGCGTGGTACGTGACGTGTATTCGGTTCGACGGTGAACGCACCCAGTCCGACCTCAGAGAATGTTCGTGAGAGGAGCTAACAGGCTTGGAGCGTCTCTATTTATAAGCTCAACAGATGCTGTAGAAAAAAAGTCCAGGTGATAACCGAGGCAATGCTTCACTTTTAAGCTTAATGCATCCAATGTAAACCAGATCGAAATCAACGTCGCAATTGCGTCCGTTTGTACGGGTATTGGTTAGCGTAGTATCGATACTAACCGCTTAAATTACTATCAAGTGTCATACGCAACGCACGGATATTGCCTGTCCTAATTCAGTTCGTGGTCTGGTCGTCACATGGCCCAGCCGCGGCATGGTTGGCTTGTGAAGAGGTTGTGAGTTGTGACACCGAAGGTTCTGTCACTTAACTTGATAAGGTTTGTTCATTAGGGGAAAATTATCGCCGCGTCGACGTCCCAGCATTTGGTAGTAATATGGTAGCAATTAAACATGGCGTTTATTGCGCCGGCGATTCATTCAATGCTAATTTTGTTTATGCTATATTATGCTAGGTTAATATATGTCGTAATGCGCTCCAGGCTCGGTAATAGAGTATTGCGAGATTGGATTGAAACTAGAACAGATGGGGCAATGAGTTTAATTTAACATTTAATCGTGTGAGAATTAAAGTGAAATTTAAGCGAAGATGAGCACGGAAGGTGAACCCGATTCCTTAGATGTGGCAGCAGGATATGATCAAACTAAAGGTGAGTGGATGATTGCAAGTATAACAAAACAATTACAGTCCTATTTATAGCATTGATCTGTATGACATGATTTACATCCGGGAACATGGGAAGGCTGGATTACGTCATTAACCCGCGAGTTACTGGGGGAGGGCTATTTATAGCCCCCCTCCCGTTATTCTGCAATATCTCCTAAACCAACGTAGGTATCGTGACCAAACTTTCAGTGCTTTGTCCTAGATCAATTTGACACATTCTGCCCGATGGAAAAAGATAAGGCTATGATAGGTCAACGGGAAATGACGTCAGAGTGACGTCATGTTCTGCGTTTTTTGTTGAAAAATGATGGTTTGCGGGAAACGCTGCCAAAAGTACAGTTTTAAAGATAAACCTAAATGTAGATCATCCCAAACGACACGGTAACTTAGTTGGCTAATCAGACTGCTATCTCGATTTATTGATTTTTGTATTCAAATTTTGAGACATCCACAAGACCGCGTTATATTATTTTTTACATTGTTTCAAAAAGTTTATATTTAAAAAAGGATCATATGTAATTTGAGTTCGATTACACATGAATGTGCTGCAGGCAGTTTGAAGTCAATATCTTAAATGCTTGAGGGACAGCCTTCAAAGTCAAAATTTGACACCTTCACTTGTAACAATAGCCAAAAAGTGCATTTCCTTTTTTGCTTTTTGTCTTCGATTTGTATTGTGGGACAAAACAAGTTCTAAAGGTAATTTTGTCGCGTTCTAATTCGGATAACGAACCCTTAAAATATTTACAACTTCCTATTGGACCGTAGATCTTCAGTTTTACTCGTGACCTCGGATGACCTGGACCTGACCCAAGGTCAAAAATTAGCTTGAATGGTAATTAAGGTCGATTGCACGAATATACCGATTACCAAACTTATTTTGCGTATAAATATGACATTTTTTGCGCGACAAGGCCACCGGACTTTGATGGACGTCAACATTTTTTCTTGACGTGACCTGGTGACGTCACGGTGACCCTGAGATACCAATATTAGGGTTTCCTTCGACAAATTTTGATAGGGCTATGGAGCGCCGGTTGATTTTTAATGCGGTCAAGTAGTTTCGTAGATCAGAGGGGGGATATAAATAGCCCCCCCCCCCCCAGTAAGTCGCGTTACAGAATATACCCCAGTAACGCGCGGGTTAAGACGTAATCCAGGCAGCGGCCAGAGATTCGTGAGGGTGCAGCTGGTAACACCTACCTGTCCATCTTCTCAGGAGCTGAACAAGCGTCAGATGCAGCTGGAGCTGGCGCACTCCATGATGCTTCGTCACCACGATCAGACGCAGGAGCTCGAGTACCGCCAGCAGAAGGCCGTGCATGCCATGCGCGAGGAGCACGTACGCTCCATGCACACCACTGAACTCAACAACCAGCATGAGTACATGCGTCGAGCCCAGCGAGAGCTGAGGAAAAAGCACGCACTCGAGCTCAAGCAGCAGCCAAAGAGTCTAAAGGTAGGGGACTGCGGGGACTGGAGTAGGAGTAGGCAGATATGGGGGAGAGGTGGGTGAGGGGCGAGGGGAATGCTGACTTTTTTATGTTAAGATCATGATCTTAATGCCTGGGCTGTGGCATTTATGGCGTTATGGTTGCTGATGTTAAGTGCCTCGTTGGTAATAGCTAGCTAAAGTTACCTAAGGTTGATATATTCAGCCACAGTTTCTGAATGTGCGATCTTGTTTGCGGAAGGCTGTATAATTGCCCGCTGTTTTCATAATCGCATTATTTGTTCCTCAAACACCTTGTCAACACTGAACAGGTGTGATATTCTCCCACTCATGTTCCTCTATGAGTCATTTTACATACCCATTAGACTTGGCTCATCACGACGTCAGGCTGCGTGTGATTCCCGTCGTGACCCTCCGCGTCCTCTCGGCCCGCAGCAAAAAGAGGTGCAAATTCGGAAACAGTACCGTGAGACGTGCAAAATCCAGACGCGCCAGTTCAAGGCGCTGAAGCAGCAGATCCAGCAGACGACGCCCAAGGACGAGCAAAAGGCGCTGCTGAAGCGGCTCAAGGACGAGCAGAAGCGCAAGCTGGCGCTGCTGGGCCAGCAGTACGAACATAGCATCGCCGAGATGCTGCAGAAACAGTCGGTAAGCAGTGTAATGGGCAGGTGTAGTGAGTCTGGGCGAGTCATGGTATGGGAGTGCCGTGGTCGGACGGGAGGAAGGAGACCGGCCACTGGGAGAGGGTATATCAGAGGAAGGTGGACTGCAGTAATGATTGGGGGGGGGGGTTGAGTTCCACAGAGGTCGCGCGGTGACAGAGGTCGTTAGTTGGTGTGTTGTGATGAAGCGATCAGTATCCACTGTCAGATACTTACTGAATCTGAGATGTTCGGCAAATAAGAGGTTGATTAAGATTTCAGCAACGGGAGCAATTTGTCGTGGGCCAGTACTAAACAAGCATGAGAAAGTCAGAAGTCGGAAAACTTTCCTGACTTCGGACTTGCCCGGCATGTGGTTTGACAACTGACGAATAAATAGCAAACGTTGGATTACTCTCCGCGCTAATCTTGCCTTGGCGCTGATCATAATTATTAACTGACCTGACCTGACTTGACCCCTTCACCCCTCAAATCCGGCTGGACGAGACTGGCCTGACCCGACCTAACCTGATCCGAAGGCGACCTAACCTGATCCGTCCTGACCTGACACCGGTTCCCCTCAGATCCGGCTGGACGAGTCGCAGGAGGTCCTGACCTGATCCGTCCTGACCTGACACCTGTTCCCCTCAGATCCGGCTGGGCGAGACTGACCTGACCCGATCTGAATTGATCCGACGGCGACCTAACCTGATCCGTCCTGACCTGACACCCGTTCCCCTCAGATCCGGCTGGACGAGACTTGCCTGACCTGACCTAACCTGACGGCGACCTAACCTGATCCGACGGCGACCTGACCTGACCTGACCCGTCCTGACCTGACACCCGTTCTCCTCAGATCCGGCTGGACGAGTCGCAGGAAGTGGAGCAGCAGCAGCTCAAGGACAAGCTGGACCGCGAACTGGAGATCCTGATGGCCTACCAGAGCAAGAACAAGCTGAACGCCGAGCGGCAGCGCAACAAGGAGCGCCGCGAGCTGGAAGAGCGCGTCAGCGTGAGGCGCACGCTACTCGAGCAGAAGGTCAGTAGTTGGAGCAGCGGCTGGACGGCCTAGGCGGCAACGGCGCCGCTATGGGTTTCGTCAACTTGTAGATAGATGGTTGTAGTGGCTAGTTAGCGGCTAGGAGGCTGTTTGGCGGCTTGTTGATGACTGTTGCTTTCAGGTTCTTAGCATTATGTTACCTATGTCTTACCTAGGAAGAGTCGAGTTAAAGGGAATGCTTCACTTCTCTGAAAGTTGTCCAATGTACGCCGCTTGTGGTGCATAATATGAAGTAATTGCTGCCGAACATGATTCTGACATTTGTTTCTGCACAAAAAACTGCCCTCAATTTCACGAAAAAACTAAGTTTTATTGTAATTTGGGCTTGATACGTCAATGAAGAATTTTTGGAAATAAGAAAAAACCTTCACGCTGCAATATGTATGACTAGTGTATGGCTAATGTATAGCCAAATGTAAACAAGTTACTTTCATCAACATTGATAAAAAGGGGTGACGACATCGGCTTTAAGAGGCTACCCTAATACACTAGGGCCTTATTTTTTGCAGCTGATGTCAAAACCAAACTCAAATTTACTTTCGATTAGACCTCTGTGGGTGTTTTAACTTCAATAATACTTAATTTTCAATGGAAATCCAACAACTTGGCCATCTCAACTCAAATCTTATGTTAATGTGAAACATTCCCTTTAAGAGAAGGCACACCTCGGGTGTTCCCGTGGCGCCTAGTCTAACCTCCTAGGCTCTAACCCCTCAAAGTTCCTCCAGTCTGCAATTATAGGATACTAACGGAGGAACTTGGAGGAGGTTAGAGGCGACACGGGAACAGACCCCTTGCCGCCTGGTTGGCTCTGACTCGTTGGCTTCTGACCTCTAACGAATTGGAGTTCATCTTCTAACGAAGTAATTACGCTGCGTAGATGATTTGGTTGCAGCGATAGCTGATAACGCTGTATTACTAGTGTCTGTCGCATTGACAGCGCATTATTATTACTATTACCAGTCTGATTCTGGTGAAGACGGTAACAAGGTGCGAAGGATCTCCAGCGGGTGGGCTGGCTGGCTGGCGACGTCAAAATACATCCATCAGCACGGTATTAAAGAGACACTCTCTTTAATGTAAAATTGTTTATCTTAAAGAGCAATTGCATCTGATGAACACTATGAAGTCCGTTTTTCGAAATTCGCGCCCAGTCGCCCAATGTTATCGTTCAAAGTTCGGTTTTCTTCCAGTCGGTGACCTTGACGAGTCCGCTCACTATTACGTGCCAAAATCAATTAATTGCAGCGTTGTGCAACAATTGTAAATAGTTATATTTTTGCTTAAGTATTCTGTCGAGATGTTTTGTCAGAAAACATGTAATGTCTTAAACCTGATTTAATAATTGGCATACATACAAATATTAATTCCGGAGGGATTAAGATTATTTCCGAATGTATTAAGATTAATTCCGAAGAGATTTGGACTTTTCTGAAGGGATTTTGATTTCCCACCATTGATGAAGTTTTTCCGGATCGAGGTCTTCCGATTCCGGGGATACCAAATAGCAAAGAGTCGGTGCACGTTCCCATGGCAACAACTCAATTGCGCCATTTGCGCCAGATTGGCTTCATGCCAATGAATCTGGAACCACATTATGTCTAAGTAAATCGCCGCCTCACCCAAATATCGGCGATTTCGCTAAAAAGCTACAAGAGGAGCAAATTCGACTCATCGCTATCAAAAATAGCAACTTGCGTAGCCATTTTTTGCGTATTCTGCTAAAAAATCGTACATGTTAAAAATGCCAATGCATGACTGATATGTAGGACTTGGCCGCGCTGCCGTCAAGCACCTCCTCTATGGACGGCAGGGCCCCCAGAGATTCCGAAGTCTCGGCTTGACTGGAATGAATGTCGCATTTTCAAATGCAGAGGTTTTTGTGAAGCTGTGACGTTGACATGGGGTCGCGGTTTGTCAGCTAGCGCCTAGTGGTTTTTCAGCAGTGACGTCATACGCCGCCGCTGGCTGTCGACGTCAAAATACGACCTCAGCGCGATGTAAACTATCGGCGGGTGGGGTGCAGTGGAGGTGTGCTACGAGAGGAAGTTTAAGAAGATCGAGATAAAGTTCTCCCAAAAAAATGTGTTGGTGTTGTGGTACGCCAATAAATGAAGGCTTGCACATGCAAATTAATAGGATAGGTTGGCGCTGGACTTCATTATGGGTTGGTGTCAGATATGTGCCGTGAACTGGCCGATCACTGAAAATTACACAACATTATATCGAACTTTTAGTTTTAGAAGAACGAGCGAGCCGTTCTTTCGTGGTATTTGGTAAAAATATTAACATGAGCGGCCCGACCCGACCGATGACGACGCGTTTGCGAAGCTCATATATCTACAACCGCACGTTCGATTGAGAAGCGGGCTTCTTTGCTGAGCAGCCCCATCCACCTGCTCGGGCGCACGTGCACACCCTTATTCTACAGATCTCAGGAACGGCTGAGCGGACTTTGTTCGAATTTGGTGTGTGGTTAGGGACCTCTCAGCCGCTGCTTTCCCACAAGTCAGGGGTGGGGTGCCTTCTGTACGTTCGCACGTTTTTTGTATCTCGAAACTGCTTGCCCGATCGACTTGAACTAACCATACATTTCCTTCGCGCTCGCTCGTTCATCGTCAACTACGGCGCCTTGCTGATTATAGTGTTCAATGCCATTGCCTGGTGCTCGTTCTGAGCGGCCAATATCTGACCTGCCCTGCCGTCCTGCCTTTCTCGCTCAGATGGTGGAGGAGCGCCAGCAGTTCCAGCAGGAGCGCGCCGAGCGGATCCGACTCCTGCAGGAAAAACAGCACAACCACCTGGTTAAGTTCGACGAAGAGTCGCTTCGTCTCGGCTTCTCTGCGATGCAGGTGGAGGATGGCGGTGGTGGAGGGGGCAGCAGTGGCGACGACGGCTCGTCGACGGCAGGAGGTGGTCAGCTGAGCACGTCTCGCGGCCGGCCGGCCAGCGGCGCCGCGCCGCCACAGTACCCGCCGCGCCACCTGCACGGACACCGGCCGCAGTCGGCCCTCTAGGCGGCGCCACCGGCGCGCACTATTTATTGTAGATGGCGCCAGCGCCGCCGCCGGCTCTCCGGCCGTGGCCGTCACCCTCACGTGCTTGTGTAGATATATACAGATGATTATTAATTTGTCATATGGATAGGACGTGTATTATGATTTGTGCGAGAGAGAGAGATGGTGAACG
>VOPJ01012957.1:0-73134 GCA_014673585.1 Semibalanus balanoides | reverse complement strand
GCTTTGCTTCTCCGTATCCGTGTCCGTGTCAGTGTCTGAATGTGGAAAGCAAATAAGAATACGAAACCTGGTGAACAGCTCGCTGCTCGCGGTCCAACGCGTGAAGCATATCTAATACTTATTGCAGTAGCAGTCCAACATCTTAACCATCTTAGTTAACTACTGATCCAGGGACGTAGGAACGTCACGAAAAGTGTGTATGTGTGTGGGGGGAGCAGTACAACTTTTATTTTGTCGAGATAAACCCAAGCCGTCTACTGTTCATAGTACACCTTTTCTTAATGCGAGGCGGCATCTGTTCAGCTCAATTCGGCATTTGTATTTAAAACGACAGCATGACATACTGTTTGACATATATGCATCTCACATCGGCGTACACCACACTTCCGGGTAAATTTTGGTCATTAAGCATTGACAGTGCAACCGTGCCAATCAATTTGTATGCCTTGCTTGCGGAGGAGCGAGTGTTACGCCGAATGACGAGGATGCATAAATATGTCAAACAGTAATGTCCATCGCTGTCGTTTTAAAGTGAGAGAATGCCGAACTGAGCTGAAATCAGAATGCCGACCTCGCATTGAGAAAAAGGGTGTAGTATGGGGGGCTTGGAGGTCCAGTGAGGGGGCACACCACCATGCTCCTCTCCGTGTGGACCTATGTAGGCCCTATGATCTATCTCTGGTCATCTGCATTTGGTAGAAGAGATAGAGAGAAGACGGAGCCTGAGGAGCATATAGGACTGGTCTGAAGATGAGGAACTTCCTCATGTGGGTGCCTTTGTGACGTGTCGCCAGCCCCACGAGCAATATGGGCTTGGGCTCTGAAGTCGGTCGCTGCCTCCAGTGGCGGTGGATTGTATTTTTGGATAGGGGTATAATCCCCAGGGGCCCCCCGGAGCGTTAGGGACCCTCTTAGGACTGATGGCACCTTCAACACCTGGACTGAGAGTGAGGGCGTCCTTAAACCGGACGATGGCTATAATTTTCATACCAACTGAGGACTCCCTCAAGACTCACTTAGGACGAGCCGACCAAGAACCCCTTAGGCTAATCGAGGGCACATTCATGGCCATTCGGAATTGTCTCGCCTACAAAAGGAAAAATATAGATTTCCGGAAAACCCCTCTTACAAACTTCTGCGTGGGCCAAACCATAAGTTTCCCCCAACTTCTTGAGTTCGGGGGGCAGCTGCTCCCCTGCCCCCTCTTCCGCCGCCCCTGGCCTGCTCCCCTGTCATGCAATGCTGTACAGACCGACCCGGCCCCGCCATCGATCAAACGGGTCGGGTCGTGCGCGCATGCGCGGCGCGGGCGGGGCCTGTTGCGTCTCTGGCCGACGTGCCAGGTGGCGGCCGTGCTGGACGGGGCGAGGTGCTGCGCTCGGACCGGCTGGTCGTCCGCGGTACAGCGGCCTGTGCAGCCAGCTCTCCGAGTGAGCCGCCGGTGTCTGTAGGACGTGCGGAGGCCGGTCACCTCAGTGTGGCCGTGTGAGGTCAGCTCGACACCCGGACACAGTGACCTGCCATCGATCACCAGCTGCAGAGGGCCGGCATGGCCGCGCCGCGGAACACCAGAGAGAGGAGAGAGAAAGAGACTAAGGAGTGGTGTGTGATTTGAGCGGAGAGGGCGGGATATATAACGCCGGCGACCCCATTTGTAACGCGGGCCACTACACAGCACCGCGACGCACTCATGCCGGGCCGGGTGCAGCTACCGAGCGGACTAAGAGAGATTAGATATAGACGGTTGGCTGCACCCGCCCGTCGCAGCCACATGCGACCACCGATGGCCTGGCCGTCCAGAGAGGCCCAGGTAAGGCCGGAAACGACGGCCTGGCCGTCACTGGTAAGTTCCACTAATCAAACTTGCAGCAGACATCAGCGCGTCTGTCCGTCAGACCACCTGTGTCCTTCTTGGTCACTATCAGACCGCATCATTTGTTGATCCGGGGCTTCAGGGACAGAACAATGTCCCTGTCCACTCGTCCAGACCGTCCCTGGTCACTATCAGACCCAGATCCACTGTCCTGCTAGTGTCCAGACAAATGGTTACAGGATCTAAGTTCGCGGGACAAATGTTTGCCAGTGGCGGAACAAATTAACAAAAGCAGTAGTTTGTATGTAATTTTTGATACGCGTTTCTACACAACCTATTTAGTATTCTCATATAACTATGCCAATATGTGCATATATGTTATGATGTGGAAAGTTGATGAATCGTCGGTCGTGTCTCCTGTACAGATATCGTCTTGGCGTCATTCGGGGACCGAGACTCCCGTGTCGTATGTTTAAAAGGTACCTTGTATTGTTGCGTATACGTGTATAGGAAACTGGGCGCAAGTCCCGGTCTAAAGTACTGCCGTCTTTTGCATAACGCGTTTTTTTAGTTTCCTAGGGTTATCAGATAGCCATGGCTCCGATGACGGTGATGTCGTTGGTGGGGTTGTAACGGTAACCTGAAAACGCAAAAACTTATTTTGGGGTCTTGAAGTTTTTGGTTTAACTTTGGAAAATGCCTTTGTTTTCCTTCCCTAAATCACTGCATAAAAACACTGGACTCTGTCAGACCCGGTCCCTGTGACTGCCAGCCCCGGTCCCTGTGACTGCCAGCCCCGGTCCCTGTCACTGTCAGACCCCTTCCCTGTCACTGTCAGACCCCTCCCTGTCACTGTCAGACCCCTCCCTATCTCTGCCAGGCGCCAGCCCCGGTCCCTGTCACTGTCCGCTCCACTGTTTGTCCGTTTCAGATCCACCTCCTGTCCGCAGGTTCACCTCATGCCACGGTACGACTCACTCCCTGCCATTATTAGATCCTCTCATTGTCGAACCACTTTCTGTCAGTGCTAGGTCCACCCACTGTCACTGCTAGATCCACCCACTGTCACTGCCAGATCCACCCACTGTCAATGTTTGACCCGCCTTCAGTCTCTCTCTGGCCTTCTCCCTGTTACTCCCATTCCTATTTCATTTGACCGTCAAACATGTCCTTCGTACAGGTCACAAGAACATATTTGTATGTCATTCAAATCAGCTCCGTCTGTCGTTTGTAGCAGGTCATTCGGCAGCAGGCTAGTTGGCTGTATCAACTGACCAATGTCGTGTCCCCACCTCTGCTCTTTGGAGCGGTGTGTAAGTCGAAATGTTACAGCCAGTGGCGGCCATGAGGGATAGGCTCTGCTACCGAGAAATGGCCTGTAATTGGCGACTGGCCGAGTTACTACGGCTGTCGCCTGGTGTTCACATCGCGATTATCGCATGTTCGATTCTCAGCCAAGTCGTAAAGTGACGTTAAATCGAACACTTCCAAGTTAAGAACTTTGCAATGGTATATTTCGAAACAGGATCCGTGTGAACGGTTTGTTTGATAATTGTGTTTCGAAAACATTGCTCAACTGTACCGATTTGTATGGAGTTGGATGATTATCGTTTTGTAATGGGCGTCACATAGCCGCTTCTTGTTGAGGCACCCATAACCTCCCCCCCCCCGATGATTAGCGTTTGCTGCCGATATACAATATAATTAATCACACGTCTTTGGTAGTAAAGACCATGCTTACCCATAGTTATTGCGTTCACTCGGCCGATACGGGTTCGGCCTACTTATATCTGTAGAGAAGCTCCGGTCATTCAATCCAGGACTCGCTCCTGAAAAACTTCGCGCTCGCTACGTATATAACCATGTGTTGTTTCCGACTGAGCGTTGAGCACCGAGTTGCCTTTATTTCTGAGTATCTTGTACCCGTACTGAGTAGTCCAGAGTTTACCGCTGACCATTGACCAATGGAAAGCAATCATTCGTTCTCAGAACTTATCGCAGTGCGTTAGGTTCAGCAATTGATGTTATGCCAAACCTGCAGTGCAATGCATAGCTGTGGTGCCCGACGGAATTCAGCTGCGTCCATTTGCGCATTCCAGCAGAGATATCCTTCTTTGGGGTTGTACGGGGTGCATATTTGGAACTGTCGAATATACAATCTAGACCCATTATACTTCTGGAGCCAGAAGCCAGTCAAAAATATAGATATTACTTTGAAGTTCGGTTTGGGCGTTGTCCATTCTTGGTTCTCCAATATACATAGGTTTTTGAATATTTGTAAAACTTGATTTTGTAAAATTAGAAATGGTCCCTAAAACAAATCATTTTTTTTTCATATACAAATTAACATTTTAAAAAATATTTAAGAACCGGAATGTATATTGGAAAACCAAGTATAGACCATGCCCAAACGGCAAACCGACTTTCAAAGCAATATCGATATTTTTACTGACTTGTGGCTCATAAGTATGATGGTTCTGGATTTTGGATTAGACATTTCCAAATATACGTGTCGGATACTTACTCCCCAGCCCTTTCGTCGCCCCGTTTGTGCTTTAGTGAGACCTTTCCGTCTGTACTGTCACGGTGAACCCCTCCGTATGTGCCGCGGCGGAAGTGTGCGTCTCTGTGTGGGTCGTGACCGGCGCGGTGACCGCGGTGACCAGGGCTGTGTCAGCTGTCAGTGGACCGAGGTCTGTCGCGCTGTCAGCCGCCGACGCCACAAAGCCGGCCCGATGATGGATGCGGTGCGGCGTCCACGGCCGAGGGCGGCGCACCGCTCCACCGAGACGGGACGGGGTCCGGCACATCGGTCACATCGCAATCGGTCAGTCAGCCCGGCAGCCCGGCGCACCGCTCCATCGAGACGGGTCGGGGTCGGTCACATCGGTCACATCGTTTCACATCGGTGTCCAGCCCCGGCAGCCCGGCGCCCGCACACAGGCTGCTGTCTGAAAATAGCACCGCGCTGATGTGCCGCTGTGTCATCGCATGGATCCATGCTCAGGATGGGACAAGACCGTCGCTTTTCGACAAGCAAGACATTGCACAATGCACATATAAGGAAATCACTGTTATTGGCAATGCATTATTTTGTATCAGAATATCCGTTCGCTATTTATATGACGAGTGTGGTACTGGTTATGGGCGCAAAATAACCAAGGAGTTGTTGCGCCCTAAAACCCTAATCAACAAACAAACGAGTGCGGTATCTTGTTGCGAATTTTCTTAGGCTGGATGCGGAATTATCTGCTGAAATGGAATATTAGCGGATTGTGGGCTCATTACAGCTGCGAACAGCAATCCTGGTCAGATATTTTACTCTGGACCCAAAGCCATCCATGGATTGAAGATTGAACGATTGTTATATGAACAATATTAAGTCAGTGTCATGTAGAGGTAGACTGGTGGCGATAGTCTCTGTATTATTTTAACATAGCACTTCTCAAGAAGATCTGCTTTGGCTGCGTCAGCCGAAATGACGTCACACTTTCCGGTCCCGAATTGCGATTTGCAGACTGTGTTTGGTAGTGCAGAGTCATTCTGCGCTTGTAAGAAAAGTGTCCTTGTTTTGCTTCATCATTCACGTTGAATCGGCCTCAAGGTTCCTGTAATTTTACGGGATGATACGGGTGATCATTTAGGTATAATAGCCACTTTATACCGTATTGTGACGACTTCTGAGCGTTTTCCAGATGCTGCTTATTTGCCCAGTGTAATTATCAGCTGAAACGGGCCGTCTCGCAGCTGCTTATCATTTGGTAATCTGCTTTTTCAGCTTATTTGATGAAGTTGTGACATTTCCTTGTCTTCTTTGTTCTTGTATAGTATGACGATATAAAAACCAAATAATATATTATTAATGAGTACCAGACATGTGCATGGATCTGAAAGAGGATCTTATGACCTAGAGGGCTCTCGATACAAACAAATGTTGGGATCTTTGATCCCACTGGATCCAAGAAAATTACCAACATGGATCTGGATCCGCAGTGGATGCTTCGATTACATTTTGCACGGATCTTGGATCCCACAGGATCCCAATGATAAATAATGAAATGGAATCTAATGATCCCAACGGATCTCAGTCCCGACATGCATATTATGCATGAATTATAGTATTTATCGACAAAACGAACTAAAAGGCATAACCATGCTGGTTGCCGAATTGAAAGGTACTGACAATTACTTAACAATTGTTCCGAAATGCAAAAATGTTAATAGCGGATCTGGGATCCCAGTGGATCCCAATGCAAAAATGGGTTCCTGCTATCTCGATCTAGGCGGATCCGTCGACAAATTTGAGACGGATCTATGATCCCAGTGGAATCCATCGACAATTTGTGAAGGTGGGTCTGATGATCCCAGCGATCCGGGATCATAATTCCATAGATCAGATCCCGAGATCCGTTTTTTTGGATACGAGCACATGTTTCTGATGAAAGTACATCGTCCATGGTGTGGCAGCTGTCACCAATCGGACAAAACAACTCGAAATTGTATTCGCAGATAAATGCCGCACAATTTGGGAAGGACCACAAACCAAACAGGCTAGTGGTGCCACACCGCGGTGACACACACTTTGGCCGTTCCCCCCGCCGTGGCCTGCCTTGCTAGGAGAATGGAGAATGGACAGCATCACGTAACTGACGTGGGTGGCCGGGTGTCGCGGTCGCTGTTGTCGCCGTGTCGCCGGTCGCCTGTGCCGCCGTGTCGCTGTGTCGCTGTGTCCGCTGTGTCGCCTGTGTTCCCGCCGTGTTGCGCTATGTACCGTGTCGCTGCAGACAGACCTAGTCTGCCGCTGAGCACGTGGGTGCAGTGGCTGTGGTGCCGGCTGCGTGGGCGCTGTAGCTCTAGCTGGAGCCAGACAGAGACCATTCGTGGGCGCCGTCCGGGCCGTGTCCGTGTCCGGTCTCTGCGGGAGGCTGGGTGCAGTACGGGCCGTGTCGGTCTCTGCGAGGCTGGTGCAGTATCGGGAACGTGCCGGTCTCTGTGAGGCTTGTGAGTACGGGCGTGTCCGGTCTCTGTGAGGCTGGTGCAGTACGGGCCGTGTCCGGTCTGTGCAGGCTGGGTGGCAGTACGGGCCGTGTACGTCTGTGGAGGGCTGGTGAGTAACGGGCCGGTGTCCGGTCTGCGGAGGCTGGGTGCAGTAACGGGCCGTGTCCGGTCTGTGGAGGCCTGGGTGCAGTACGGGCCGGTCTCTGCGGAGGCTGGGTGCAGTACGGGCCGTGGCCGGTCTGTGGAGGCTGGGTGCAGTACGGGCCGTGTCCGGTCTCTGCGGAGGCTGGGTGGCAGTACGGGCCGTGTCTTGCCGGTCTTCCGCGGGAGGCCTGGGTGCAGTACGGGACGTGTCCGGTCGTCTGCGGAGGCTGGGCAGTACGAGCCCGTGTCTTGTCCGGTCTCCGCGGAGGCTGGTGCCAGTACGGGACGTGTCCAGTCTGGCGGAGGCTGGGTGCAGTTTTACGGGCCGTGTCCGGTCTGTGAGGTGGGTGCAGTTACGGGCCGTTCCGGTCTCCTGGCGAGGCTGGTGCAGTACGAGCGTGTCTTGTCGGTCTCCGCGGAGAGCTGGATGCAGTACGGACGTGTCCGGTCTGCGGAGGCTGGTGCAGTTACGGCCGTGTCCGGTCTGTGGAGGCTGGTCAGACGGGCCTGTCCGGTCTCTGGCGGAGGCTGGTCAGTACGGGCCGTGTCCGGTCTACGGAGGCTGGGTGCAGTACGGGCCGTGTCCGGTCTCCGCGGAGGCTGGGTGCAGTACGGGCCGTGGCCGGTCTCCGCGGAGGCTGGGTGTCGTTCCCACGGTGCCGCGCCTGGCGCCGGTACAGTTCCCACGGTGGGCCGCCTGCTGACCGGTACTGCACGGCCTGGCCGGCACCGTTTACGGCCTGTTGCAGCGAGATAAGCGGCCGGCCGGCCGACCGGCGGGTCACGACCGGCCGACCACGGCCGCCCCCCCCGCCCCCCGCCAGACCGACAGCCGCGGTCGCCCAGCCAGACGCGAGATAACGACCGGCCGCACCCACTCTGAGTCCCACTCTCCCTCTTCTCCAGCTCTCCCTCTCTCCCTCTCTAACGAGTCTCACTCTCCCACTCTCCAGCACTCTTTCCTCTCTATGCACCGGTTCCTCGTCGCTCAGCCTCGCTCTGTACGGCAGACGGCAACAGGCGATTGGTCGCTGGCCAGTATTGGCTCAGAATATCGACTGCGCTTGTCCAGTTTGTGCTGGCTCGAAATAAGGTAATGATTTTACGCCACGGTTGTCGAAGTCTGTTTTCAAACACATTTTCGCCGTCTTTACACTTACACTGGTGATAATGCTGGTGGCTATGATTATGATGGCGATGACCTCAGGGTCTCTCGGGTCTGACGAACCGTTTCACCGCCATGTTTATTATGTTCTGATGGTCCCATCCTCCACTCCCGTCCGTCATACCATGGTCAGCTGCACAGTGCAGAGCGTGTTTCTGTGCCCACCAGTGCTGCTCTGGGCTCTGCTTCGCGCCCGGGAGCAGCTCTGGGGCTTCTGCTCTGCCCCCGAGCAGTCTGGGGCTCTGCTCTGCGCCCCGGCAGCTCTGGGGCTCTGCTCTGCGCCCCGGAGCCAGAAAAAAAATTTCTGGGGCTCTGCTCTGCCGCCCCGGAGCTGTTCCTGGGGCTCTGCTCTGCGCCCGGAGCAGATCTGGGCCTCTGCTCCTGTCGCCCCAGGAGCTGCTCTGGGGCTCTGCTCTGCGCCCCGGAGCTGTTCTGGGGCTCTGCTCTGCGCCCCGGAGCAGCTCTGGGGCTCTGCTCTGCGCCCCGGAGCAGATCTGGGGCTCTACTCTGCGCCCCCGGAGCACTCTGGGGCTCTGCTCTGCGCCCCGGATTAGCTCCTGGGCTCTGCTCTGCCGCCCAGGAGCTGCTCTGGGGCTCTGCTCATGCGCCCCGGAGCTGTGCTCTTGGGCTCTGCTCTGCGCCCCGGAGCTGTGCTTGCGGCGCGCTCTGCGCCCCGAGCTGTGCTCGGGGCTCTGCTCTGCGCCCCGGAGCAGCTCTGGGCTCTACTCTGCGCCCCGGAGCAGCTCTGGGGCTCTGCTCTGCGCCCCGGAGCAGCTCTGGGGCTCTGCTCTGCGCCCCGGAGCTGCTCCTCTCCAGTCGGCCGGCCACCTCTGCCGCTCTCTTTTCTCGGTCGTGCCGCGCTGCAGCTGCAGCTCTCTGCGGCGAGCGACCTGCGCTGACGGCCGCTCCTTTCTGTTGCACAACACTTCTATGGATTGATTAATACGTGCAATGTGCCAAGTCATAACGAATAATAATGGCCGGACCTGAACATCACGTTCGCGGCGAGAGCGGCCGCTGGTAACGGTCCGCGCGTGCGACCAGTCCGGCCGTGCCCTGCCGGTGCGTGCCGTGTCGTGCGTGCTCTTCCCCGCCGTGGCCTGTCTGATGATTCGTGTGCAAAATTAAAGCATCTGAACAGTTGTAACGAACGATCGCCGTCAGGTGGATAATTGCTGGACAAGTTTATCACCGGAGATTTGATGTATATAGACAATAGGTGCAACACGTTATCCAAACCAAACATGCAAGAGTTACTGTCTCCATTAACATTCCGTAACGTGTTGCTCTGTGTTTGAAAGGCACTCCCAGAAATAAATCTGATTGTAGCACTTTCTCTTTAATGAAAAAAATATGACAAAGCTATATATAAGACAGGTGCGGATAATCTGGGTCGTATGCCCTACAATTTATTGATCCAAATCAATTGTTTGTGTATTCGTCGTTTTAAGATTTACATATAGTCAATTATTGTTTAACGTATTTGTTGAGGTTGTATAATGTATACTATATAACCTTTTGTATTTGTGCGGTAAAATGTCACCTGTAGCGGCCAATGTCCGTTGTGTCGGCTGGCTAACCTGCCGGGACTGAGGTGGGAGGGACGTGGCCACCACTGACGGTCCGTGAACAGACCGTGACTCATGACTGCGTCCGTTCTCAGGTCACCGGCCATTGTGTCCGCTCTCAGGTCACCGGCCATTGTGTCCGCTCTCCGCTCTCGGATCACATTGTGTCCGCTCTCCGTTCTCAGGTCACCGGCCATCGTGTCCGCTCTCCGCTCTCAGGTCACCAGCCATTGTGTCCGCTCTCAGGTCACCGGCCTTGTGTCAGATCTCAGGTCACTGGCCCATATGTGGCCGCTCTCAGGTCACTGGTCATTGTGTCCGCTCTCCGCTCTCAGGTCCATTGTGTCCGCTCTCCACTCTCAGGTCACCGGCCCATTGTGTCCGCTCTCCGCTCTCAGGTCACAAATTGTGTCCGCTCCCGCTCTCAGGTCACGGCATTGTGTCCGCTCTCCGCTCTCAGGTCAACCGGTCATTGTGTCCGCTCTCCGCTCTCAGGTCCCCGGTCATTGTGTCCGCTCTTCCGCTCCTCAGGTCACCGGCCATCTGTGTCCCGCTTCCGCTCTCAGGTCACATTGTGTCCGCTCTCGCGCTCTCAGGTCCCATTGTGGTCCGCTCTCCGCTCTCAGGTCACGCGGCCATTTGTTGGTCCGCTCTCCGCTCTCCAGGTCAATTGTGTCCGCTCCTCCGCTTCTCAGGTCACATTGTGTCTCCTGCTCCGCTCTCAGGTCACCAGCCGGGGCCTAAATCCGGTCAGCTGGCCGTGGCTCCTGTGCCGCGAGACTCAGGCGGGACCCGGTGCTGTGACGGTGTGATGTGGATCCGGCGGTGTGAACGGAGTCCTCCGGTGGTGTGACGGGTGAACGGAGCCCGGTGTGACGATGTGAATGGAGCCCCGGCGGTGTGACAGTGCGTGGGGGAACCCAGACGGTGTGCCAGAAGCGAGGGCCTGGCTGACTGACCGACCGGACCGCTGCGCCGGCTCGCCGACCCGTGATCGCGTCTCCCCGCTTCACCGGGCCTCCGGTCGCTGACTTCTGCACGCCGTGATTGGACCGTTTTCCATGATTGCGGCAGCGGCGTTGCGCTGCTTCCGGCGCGGCGTGGGTAAAAACGGCGCGGGGGCCGGCGACCCGGTCCGGCCCGGAGCGGGAGCGGGGGCGGCTGCCAGGCTCCCGGCCGGGTTGGACCCCGTCTGCCCGCGACACTGCTGTCGTAGGGCTGACGTAGATTGGTGCTGACGCTGGCGGGCGACTGAATGATGTGTCGGAAATTGACTTAAATCACCGCACGGCGTACCATGCATAATATTCGGCCGATACTGTCATGCATTTATTCAGGACGAATGGCGTAAGTTGCTGAATGTCCTGATTCTGGCTCTTCAGCTGTGGTTCCATTCATTTGTGCGAAGAAGCTACGGAAGAAGATGTGTAAGATTTCAGTGGCGTTTTGTTTTTCAGGCTTGAAACAGTGCACATTGATGGCCACGATATCTAGTCTTAAAATAGCTGGCGGAAGAAGCTGAGAACCACTTCAAAGGCTATGGCTAAAATGCAAGGCAAGCAAGTGGAGTAAGGTCATAAGTTTCGGAAGGGGAAGCGGAATTTCAGAATGGCTGAATACATCGGTCGAATGTGCAGTGTTTGGTGACCTTCAGTTTACAGCCTCTTTACCTTGCGACTGCCTGCTTCATCCCACAATCCCTGGCTTTGCATCGTGATTATCCACATACTGACATAACTTGCCATGTACCCACTCAACTCCACTTATTAATTGGACAGGTCTGTAATACATCGAAAAATTGGTGGTGCCAGTACAAATTTGCTCCTTAAATATCTATGTCTTACAATATCCGTGTGTGTCCGGTGTCTTATTACCTGTTTGAAAGGTTAAGGAGCTTTCATGTAATTTATGGTTAGCGTTTTTCTTTTCCCTTTTGCGAACAAGCATTGATTGCTATTAATTCCGATCATACCCAAGGCAACATGTTTCCTCCCCTTGAACACTCGTATGGGTTATGAATATTGACAAGGCGGTATCTCAAACTGGCAGGAGCAACTGAGCGTCCCTTGTCGACTGGTTGGTTGAGAAAATGCTGTCGATGACTCAAACATATTTGTCAGAGCTGCCTGACTCCATACAAGTTAACTGTTGTGAGAACATTCGGCAGACTCAAAATATGAAGTGACATATCTAATTCCATGCCAGTCGAGTGGATGTGGACAGGACTGTAACGTGTCTGCTGGACTGCCGGACACATTTCCTGTGGGTTTTCCCACATCGAAAGTCTCCCACGGTCTCTGGAGCCCCGCTCTGTTGCTGACCAGATGTCGGAACTCGTTGCATCTCGCTCGAACTCCGTACATGCCGAACAGGGAAATGTGCGTCGGTGGTGCGGTAGGTTACTGATGCAGACACAGACAGTCACCGTTATTCTGCATGGTATGGACTTCAGCCATTTCGCTCATGCCGAAAATGGTGTGGGCGTAGCCGACATTATATAATCTTTGAATTTATCTGAAGTTGGATTAACTATCTTATTTGTTGCTATGAAAACATCACAGTTAGAACAAATATACATTGTATGCGCAAGTCTGCCAATGTGAAATTACGAATGAATGCATCGCGTCTTTGACAGCAAAGTTCATAATAACACGAATAAAGACACATTAGCTTGACATATATCATCTTAACCTTCGCCGCACGTGACCTATTCTCACCTTCGCACCTACCTGAACAAGCCATCGACCCCCCCCCCCCTCTGTTACCTTCAAGCCAAGCAAACATAGAGCAACAGCGGTAAAGAACCAGCATTTTTGTCTGTCATGTGAGGAATCTAACGGTAATGCAATTTTTAGGTTTCAGGTCACTGGGTGACCTTCCCAGGTCAAGTGAAATGCACCTTGACTCGACCAACTCCAGGAATAAACGATTTTGTTTTGTCAGGATAACCTCAAAATTAGAAAAAGTTGACAAATTGTAAATTAAAATGCGTGATTCTGACCAGTTTTGTCTCAGAAATACATACAAAATGTATTGATTTGTTTCGTATGTGGTTAAAAAAAGTTATTAAAAATGACGTATGAAATTCTTACACTTGTGAAGCCATCACTCAAGTAAAAAATAGAGATATTGCTCATGAATTTTGTTTGTATATTGTCACATTCTCAGTTCTCAACTTATATCCGTTTTTAATCTTTGAACCATTATTGTTTTGTTGTGATCTTTTCAAAACAAAAAATGTGGTCAAAACCATAAGTTCTGGAAATCCGATATTGCCGTGTTTAAGGAAAGTCATTTTAATATCTTAAACGTTTTCCGTTTGCGGTTACCTACAAAGGTCTATTGTTAACGATTTTTCAAACATTTATCGTTTTTCCACATACATGACGTCACTAGAACGTCATTATCTCCCAAACTGTTTGACCTATTTCAATGAAGTCTTGACGGCATTCGTATAATTGTTGTAAACTTAGCTACTGACAATTTCAGCAAGATTTGCTGAAATTGGTTCGGTATGTGTAAAACAGAAATATGTGTAAAACAGGTTATTCAATACAAAAACTCAGGGGGTGTCAGCCCCCTGAGTCCCCGTAGGGAGAAGCGTTAATGCATCTATGAGTGCACTTGAGTCTCTAGGCATAAGAGTTTTAATTTTGAATACCTTCTAAATTGCAACTTAGTAGGTACGAAATGGTCTGCCATGTTGGCGAGCTTTGTGGCTAAGTGATTATTCCGAGCTGAGCTTCCGCGTTGGCCTGAGTTCCTGGATGATGTTAAGTGGGGCAGCTGCGCTGTGAGCTCGACGTACGTGTCATTGACGAGCTATGCGGCAGCCAGACGTTCTGGCTTTATCACTATGGACTCGACGTCTACAAACTATGCGGCACGGCTGCATTCTGTGAGTTCCAGGATGAGGCGGTCCTGTGACCAGGTCCGTTTCCAAAACAGCCTGCCTCCGTCCCGTCCCGACCCGTCCCCCACCGGGCCAGTTCCGTGTCGGTTGCCGGCCGACCCTGGAGCCGGCAGCAGCATCAGAGGCCGCAGGTCCGGCCGGCGCCACCTATCGAGTGAGGAGCTCCGGCCGCCGCGCCGCCGCCGCCGCTGCCTATCTGGCCGTTTCCGCGCGGCCACCCGGCGGAGGTCTGACCTGTGACGTCATCGCAGGGCCGCCGCGCCCAGTCGGCGAGTCTTAATTCTGCACCGTGAATATTTTATCGGCTAATAGGCGGCGGGCTGAAAGGACTGCACCGGCGCCGGCCTAATGGGAATTAATAATGTCCGTGCCGGATTCCGTCCGGCTCGACCGCTCGACCCGGCCTGTGCTCGGCTTGCTGATACCGGGCGCGGCGCTGCTGCGGAGTTCTTGTGGCCGCTGTACTGAAGTACCGCCAGCTGGCCGCGCTGCCTGGCCATGTTGGAAATGGTAACCGGCTAGGCGCTGTCTTGGCTGGGATTTGGTGTTCCCTGCACTGTGCCTCAGCTGACTGTTGATGGTGATCGCTGATGTCGGACGGCTGCAGGGTTCCGCTGCCGACTGGCTGGACGCTGTCGCTGTGTGCCGGTGTCCGCTGCAGGGTACCGCTGCCGGCGGTGCAGGCAGGCCGCCTGGGGCCGGACCAGGCCGGTATTGTACCGCCCACAGTGGCGTGACGTGTCGCTGTGTGAAGGTGAGGCCTGCACCGGCCGCCGCTCGCCGCTCGGCCGGCCGCCGCCTTTGTTATCGCGCGCCCATTCGTGCCGGTATGCGCAAAATTGGCCACAATCCGGCCTGGCATCGGGGCCGCCTGACGTGTTCTCTGGCGGCGCCGGTCGGAGCGGGGGCAGGTCGGGCCGCCAGGCTGCGCCGTCTGAACTGTGAAGAGTCGCCTGTCTGTCGCCTACAGTCTCAGTCACACACACAGTCACAGTCTCCTGACCCCATGGCCCGAGCTCCGGATCAGACGTGCACGGTTCGAGCCCGAGGAAGTACGGTACCGAGCCTGGCGTGCTGGCTGCTGCGTCATGTTGTCAACTATTCCCTGGAATGTCCCTCATATTTAGACCAAATCTTCATTAGTTAGAAAGCCCGTTTTCATTCCATAGAAGGTAATTTCGGTAAAGGTAACGTGCCTCACTGGGTCCCTCGACGCATATAAACGTCTTGATCCCGCCGTCTTTCAACGGGACTGAGTACACAGCGTACCCGGTCGGTTGTCAGACCCCCCCATACATCACCGCTGTCCAGGTCCACTACACGGGCCCGTCTGGCCTCCAGCAGCGTATAACTATGCAGAGGCTATTCTGAAGGCCGGCGCGGCGTGGTGGTCCGGTTTGGTGCGCATTTATCTCGAGCATTTGCAAGTTAATTGTGTCGCTTTACTTCCAGTCGAGACTGGGTGCGGCAGACACAGGTTATGCCTCGGGCTGTCTGGACGTGTGTCAGCGCCTGCCTCTCTTCCTGTTCCCTGTGCCTTTCTACCTACATGCTCGCCTGCCGCTTTCCACCTGCGTCCTGTCTGCCTCCATCCCTGCTTCTCTGCCTATGACTCCTGCCTCCTGCCACCTGCCTCCTGATACCCACCTTCCTCCTGACTCCTGATACCCACCTGCCTCCTGATACCCTGCCACCTGTCACCTGTCACCTGCCTCCACCTGCCACCTGCCACCTGCCACCTGCCACCTGCCACCTGCCACCTGCCTCCTGCCTCCTTCCTCCTTCCTCCTGATACCCACCTTCCTCCTGCCTCCTGACTCCTGATACCCACCTGCCTCCTGATACCCTCCTGTCACCTGTCACCTGCCTCCTGCCTCCTGCCTCCTGCCACCTGCCTCCTGCCTCCTTCCTCCTTCCTCCTTCCTCCTGATACCCTCCTGCCTCCTGCCTCCTGATACCCTCCTGCCTCCTGACTCCTGACACCTGCCTCCTGCCACCTGCCTCCTGATACCCTCCTGCCTCCTGATACCCACCTGCCTCCTGCCTCCTGCCACCTGCCACCTGCCATCTGCCATCTGCCATCTGCCTCCTGCCTCCTGATACCCTCCTGATACCCTCCTGATACCCTCCTGCCTCCTGCCACCTGCCTCCTGATACCCACCTTCCTCCTGTCTCAGTAGCAGCGTGTCGTCAGTGGCGCCACTTCCGCGTCGCGTGCCCGTGCGACGCCCCGTCTAATCCGTGTAATTGTCTCGTAATGGAAATGGTCGGCGCGGCGGTATCGACCCTCCATACGACGATGACGATGGCGAGGTGACGTGTGGTGTGTGACGAGAGGCGAGGCTCTCCGTGACACAGCGATAACGGCACCGACGACGGACGGCCGCCCGTATCGGCTCCCCGCCCCTGCTGATGCGATGGCTATCGCGGCGCGAGGCCGCTACTCGGGGTAGACTAGGTGGTTTGTTCGCCGGTATTCTCCCTGGATGAATTGTTTGTTGGTAGATTCACGGGTGATAGGTCAGATGGTCCGGTTGATTTGGACCACACTATGTTTGTCTCTTCCCTCCCGACACCCCCTCGAGTCAGCGTCAACGTACAGCGAGGACTGCACAGCCGTTGCCGCTGAACGAGAGGCTGCCCTCGTTTAAACGGCGGATTCACGCCCCAGTGTCCCCCCCCGCGTCCGTCCGCACCGATACAGCCAGTTTAATCCGTAATGAGGCGGGGGCCATTCCGCTGTCATATCCTGATTGCGCAGCATATGGGGAAATCTGCCAAATGTCTCCCATCTCTGACTCTTCGTCCCCGTAAGTACCGCGAGATCTCGGCTCCCCAAACACGCTTACCGGACCTCTTCCAAGAATCTTATGTGGGAAGTAACTTTTGTCCACCCACTTACAATCACAGGGACAACCAACTTCCCATACCTCTGGTGACGGTCAGCTTCCCCTTCCAACTTCAACACTTTATTTAATCGAAGTCGATCTCAAAATAAACCACCAGTTCGTCATTTCACCCTAACCTTTGCAGAAGGGCACCCGTGCTATGACAAAGTCTCCAAAAGTGTGGCCAGCAGCCAGGTCGCAGATGAGAGGTGGCGGCGGCGGCTGCCGTCTGGCCAGGCGGCTGGTCTTGCGGCTGGTCTGGGTGCTGGTCTGGTCTGACGGCGGCTGGCCTGCTGGTCTGGTCTGACGGTCTGGTCTGGGTGCTGATCTGCTGGTCTGGTCTGACGACTGCTGGTCTGGTCTGGGTGCTGGTCTGGTCTGACGACTGCTGGTCTGGTCTGGGTGCTGGTCTGGTCTGACGGCGGCTGGCCTGCTGGTCTGGTCTGGTGGTCTGGTCTGACGGTCTGGTCTGACGCCTGCTGCACCAGACCCGCCAGGTGCCGCCCCACCGCGGTCACACCGCGTCCCAGTCCGGCTGTGCTGCAGAGCGCCCGGCGCCGCTGGGTCGGGATGCACCGTGACTGACGCTGGCACCCCGCTGGCACCCTACTGACCCGGGGTCGTGACCCGGTGCAGTACACCCTGCCGCCCCGCTCTGCAGCTGGACGGCCCGCTGACATGGGGTCGTGACCCTGTGCTACACTGCTGGCCGACACCCCGTGCCGCTCCGCCTCCGTCGCCCCTCCCTGTGTATCCCCTGTGGCAGAGGTGGCCGGCGGGCTATCGCTAGAGATCGCCGAGTGCCGAGTCGCCGCCCGCCCGGCGGCCGTCCGTGTCTCTGCCGTAATGGTGTGTCCACTGTCTGTCTGTCTGTCTGTGCTCCTGTGTCTGTGGGGCTGATGGAGCGGGGTCCAGTTTTTGCCGGACGGACGGCTGGTCACTTGCAGCTGCTGAGCTGTCGGCATCTGGACCAGACGAGAGACCAGGCCATACCAGGCCGGGGCCAGAGGCCAGACTAGACTAGACCGGAGTGGACTGGCCTGGACCG
This sequence comes from Semibalanus balanoides, assembly GCA_014673585.1. Taxonomy (NCBI): domain Eukaryota; kingdom Metazoa; phylum Arthropoda; class Thecostraca; order Balanomorpha; family Balanidae; genus Semibalanus; species Semibalanus balanoides. The sequence continues at coordinate 55,597 of VOPJ01012957.1, read as the reverse complement.
GGCCAGGCCGCCGCGACTGATCCCACCCGCAGGCTGCCGAGGCCACCGATTCATGACCCCTGACCACCGAGTAATGTACCACTGAGACGACCCCTGATCACCCGAATGGAGTGGTACCAATTGTTTGAATCTACCTGACCCCTCCCTCTCCTGTTTCCTGTCAGGTCGACGAGGAGACGGACGCGCTAAGTACGTCGGTGGACGATATGACGGCGGCAGGATAGGATCGCTATGCCAAGTGAGTGGGGTGCGATGCTCGCGAGGCGGCTCCCCGGCCCGGCCACCCCTGACGGAGACACCACGCGACATAACACACCTGACCATTCCACACCACACCGGGCTACACATCGCGCGGTCCAGCCGACGCCCAGACACAACCGAACACCAGCAGCGAGCCTCGAGCGAGTCGGGTCGTCGGGACGGTTCGTGTCGTATATTTCCGGACGGGCGGCAACTTTTCCGATACAAGAGCGCGCACGGACGCTGCGACGTCCCTCCACTCGACCTCTATCATGCCTAATATATCTCCCTATATGCGGGCGTAAGTGAATGGGGCCACTGCAGCGGTGGGCACGTTCCGGCACTAAGTTAGCCCTAAAGCAATTATGCCCAACTCAGTAATTGCCCCCGAAGCTGGCGTCTGGCCCGGCTGGAATCGGACGAATAACTCAGCTGACCAATACGGCCGCGCGACGCGCCGTCACTTCTACCGATACACTGGTCCCAGCAACCGTCTGACAGACATCGGACTGTTGGACTGATGTCGGAGCAGTCTGAACAGACGGGAGGCCACAGACGTCGACAGACGATCGATTGGACGTGTTGTAACAGTTCTGACAGCACGGACTGCCACAGGACCGTCTTACAGGAGCCGATCGACTGTGGGACCGTAAGTGCGACAGTCTGACAGACACTGCCAAACCGATCTGAAGACGATACGACTGTGGGACGTGTGTCGGACAGTCTGACAGACGACTGGCCACAGACCGTCTGACAGACTATCGACTGTGTGACGTGTGTCGGACAGTCTGACAGACGCTGTGTGCCGTGGTGCTGCATGACAGACGGCTGTGTGTCGTGTTTCGTTGACCGACGATTATGGACAGATGATAGACGACCCCGAAATTCAAAAATGCAAGCGTTGCTCATCAAAGTTCCCCAGAAACGGTGACTTAAAAAGGCGCTAAAAAGCGACACTTGTCGACATCGGATCCAAACGAAAGTCTGTCACCCATTGATGCTGTCATCGGTTAGAGTCGACCAAACGCCGCCCAGGCTAGCTGTCCATGACATTGAGAATGCCTGACAATATTGTTGTTAAGTCTCGTCATTTCGATGATCTCTTGTAACATTTCAAAACATCTGAATCATCTGAAATATCTGAATCAATCTTGCCAAACATCTTGAAGAACATCTGAGGTCATTTTGGAAACCATCTTGGACTCATTTTTCGAAAACATTAGAAAAACCAAAGATATTAAACCTTGAAATTTTGGAAGAGACAAAATGACCAATAAACCTTTGTTAGCGAAGCAAAAGAATTACACTCAAAGTATGAATAATATAAAATTAAAAGCTTTCAAGCCTTTTTATTTGTTGATTGAGGGCTGTGTTTAAAACCCTAACTCACAAGTCGCTGCTTGGACCCACCACCCTCCGGTCGCTGCTACTCTTTCTTCGGGAGTGATATGGAAAGCTAAATTGACGCCGCGAAACCTCGGCACGTTCCTCCCCGCCCACTGACCTTATTAGAGCACGAGTGACCGCTGCCATAGACCGGGCATCATCTCAGTCCAGAGTAATTGTTTCCCTGAACTCTAGATGACCCGAACGGCCCGTCTTACCGGGCGGAAAGGAGCTTAGGTGAGTGCGCTTGCCGACATAGCGAGTTGGGAAGACCCCATGCGTTGTATGTATACTACTTCGTGATACTGCCCTTTAAGCGTCGATGACTATACAAACGATAGTGTGAAATGTGACCCGCCACCATCTGCGTACAACACATCCCTTTCGCTGCGGTATCCTCGGGTATTGTTTTCGTCCTCGCTTTCTTGCTCCCTTGCTGTTTCGCCAGTTAGATTAAATGGTGGCTCGTTGGAGAGTCTTCGCGTTCGCTAACACTTCCCTGATACCCTGGGCGCTGTGGTGGATCAACTCGGGACATTTCGCGGCCGCTAACCGCGCCACACTCGTCGCGACAGCCACACCCGCGCCGCGACCGCCGCCCTCATCATCGCCATCAGAACCCCTCCCCATCGCACCGTCTGCGCAGGAGCTGGGCCGGGGGCCGGGGTGGGTGGGGTGCCAGTCAGCACAGGGCGCGGCCTACTCCCCTGGCCAGTAACACGGGCTCCACGCCTGCCTCCAGGGAGAATCACTGCGAGATCGAGCGGCGCCGGCGCAACAAGATGACGGCCTACATCTCCGAGCTCTCTGATATGGTGCCCACCTGCTCGGCGCTGGCCCGCAAGCCCGACAAGCTCACCATCCTCCGCATGGCCGTGGCGCACATGAAGAACCTGCGAGCGATAAGCCAGCTGAGTGTGGAAGGTGTTTGGTGTCGACGTGAGTGCTTGGCTGTTTGTGTGCACTACTTTCCTGGTCACCGTGCGCGGGGTACGTTCGGTTGCCTGTATGTGCGTGCCCATATAAATACTGTGTGTGTGTCGATCTCTGTATTAATCGGTATACTCACTCTCGTGTCGTCACCTCGCTCTCGCAGTCCTGGGTCGCGATTGACACTAGTCAGATGAGCAAAGTGACGTGCCCGGGACGGTGTTACTGTGTATGTGCGACATAACCTTGAATGCGGCCACATCAGCCATCACATGACATCACCATCCATCAGCGGGTGTTGTTGCGACGGAGTTAGTCTGGTCGGTGCAAACCACCACGGCGCAGTCCCGCGTCATACAGTCGAGCAGCAGGGGGCGGCCGGTGCGACCGGCCGCCACTCCTCTCAGCCTACCTCAACAGTTCTCACCCATTTATGGTTTGCATAAATCAGTGTTATTAGACCGCACGGTGATTATGTGATGCGGTGGCGGCTGGGTGGTCGGACGAGGCGCTCCCTGTTACCGCCCGAGTTGAGACGCAGCCGCAGGGGGGGAGGGGGGCAGCGCTGCCTGTCTTGTGGTCTCGTGCAGGATGGACTGGTCGGCACGGTTTGCTCCGTCCTCCCGGCGATATTCAGATGTGGCCGTTGGCGATCACGACTCACGCGTCACTGTATTTTTAGTTGGCCCTAGTCCGGTTCATGCTTGGGCGTCATATAACTACTTTGTTGCGGCACCCTAAAGCCCCAATCATCATCATCATCATCCTGGTCCATGACGGACGGTCCTGGTCGGACTGCCAGCCCTGCCGGTGGATCTCCCCGCCAGGTGCTGGGGGGTCGTGTGTCGTGTGAGCCGCGATGGTCGCCCCGGACGCAATGACCGGTCAGCTGCGGCTGCCTCCGTGGCGACTCGTCACCCCCCGGCAGCGCTGTGTTTGGCTATCGGCCGATCTGCCGGCGGTGCCGCCACGAGGAGAGCCCATAGCAGCCGGCGTGCCGCAGCCTCTGTATCGGTGACGGATCACCGCTGCCGGCCGATTCCTCCTCTCTATCTCCCCGACTGTCCGCAGCCAGCTGTGTAGTGTCGCTGGGACAGCCAGGCGGCTGACATCCGTCAGCGGAGACGGGTCGTGGCGTCCCGGACTGGGGTGCAGCCCGGACCCGGAACTGCCACCCGGTCTGAGGGCCTGTCGGGGGTAGTCCGGGTCCAGAACTGGTGCTGGGTCCGGACAGAGCTGTGTGCTGGGTGCCTGGTGGGAAGACAGACGGACCGCGCCGCGCCGCGCTCGCCGCTCACCGCGCCAGGAATGCCGCCTCGGCTGTTTTTCGGCCGTCTTCCGCCGCGCCGCCCGCCTCGCCGGCCGCCTCGCCGCGGCCATTGCGTGCCGCGCCGTATTATTGGATCCATATTTTATGAAACAATCATTGGAGTTATTACAAGAGCTGGTGGCGCGGGTCGGCCGGTCGCGGTGGGTCGGTCGGCCCAGATTGGGGATCGGCCGGAGTCCGGGTCTGCCCGGCTGACTCGGTCTGCAGCGAGGTACGAGTCGTGTAGTGCGAGGGTCCGCTCTGAGGGCCCGTGCAGGCCGCCGGTCATGAGCCAAGTACAGAACTCACTCATCGCCAGCCGCTTTTGAAAGCGGTAGGCACACCAATAACTCACTGCTGCATTTACTGTAAGCGCGCTCATAATAACGCTCATTCACTGTAAGCATAAAATCCCAAACAGAAACAGTGTCGGCTGCAGCATTAGTGCGCGCCGCTAAATTGATGGCGCCGACTATGGGCCGTGAATTCGGAATGGGCCGCCTGCAGTGCGCGCCGAGTACGTGTTGAGCCGGCCGGCGGCCGCACTACCCGCTTATTAGGCGGTGAATTGCGACAGGTGCCTGCGGTGTAATAAGTGGCGCGGCCCGGGCCGGGCCAGCGAGGGGCGGTGCCGGTGGCACGCCGCGCCGTGCAGCGCCTAGCGGTCCGCCTGCCGCGGCCGGTAGGCGGTCCGGTGGGACGGCAAGGCATGGTCCGGCGTGGTCCGGTATGGTCTGGTATGGTCCGGTATGGTCCGGTATGGTCCGGGATGATCCGGCACGGTCCGCCATGGTCCGGCACGGGTGGTACCTGCGGACACGGTAACAAATCGGACGGACGGGCACGGTAACAAATCGGACGGACGGGGCACGGCTCGACTGCCAGTGGCGCTGTGTTGGACATGCCATAGCTGGGCTGTCTCCGTGTGTGTGCTGCAGCACGTTCATGGCTAGGCTGGTCTGGGCGGTCCTCGGACGCAGTCGTATTCCTCACGATCTCACACTGAGCGGCTGAAGTAAAAGTTGAAACCAGCCCGAGTTGACCCAGTTTCAGGGTCCGAGTAACGCCGTCTTCGGACAGTTCTGACCTTGTGCCCAGCCTCGCACAGGGCTGCGACTCACAATGCCACACTTGTGCAACGAGTGTAAGCCGTGCAAGGCCGAGGACCTGTTTGATGTGCCGTAATAGATATCAGCCGCAATGCCCCCATTGATATCGTCGAAATCGCTGACGCAAAGTACGCATTGCGTGCCACGCCGAATGATGATAAACAACGTTGTATATGGGTCGACAGCTGATTCTGTCTGTGGGTTGTACCGACAGCTTGTCCTCGTATTTTTGTGTGTTCATGTTACTTTGTATGCGTCGTTCCTACGTGTCAGAAAACACCCGTGATAAGCTTCTTTGTGTCCTTCTTTGCGCCGTGTACCGTGGCCAATGTTATCTAGGATATGTTTTGAAGCTTGTTATGCCCTATCAACTGGATTGTGTGCCTAGCATAACAAGTGTGCCACTCAAGAGGCACGTACGGTATAGCTTCGTTGTACTGCAGCTCTGTATATGCCCGGAGACGTATCAGCGCCCGGTCTTTACAACAGCTGGACAAGTTGAATATGACTTATAACGGTTCAAGTTTAAAGAATCGTTATAAAGTAAAACGTGTTTGACACAAAACGCCACTCAAAACTATTCCTTTGCAGCATGTTTGCACATTTGGTAAGATGTCATGATAGTGCTGAAGGTGTGCTGTATATTGTCACTTGTGGCTATACTAGGATCGGTTTGCGTGTGGCTCACGCTGAATTATCTACCGACTCGAAAAGTACCGCCAGCAGCAAGCATCGCTTGCCTCGTTGTGTCCTTCTGTGACGATCCAGCTGCCCGTGTCACATGTCATTGTCAACCTGTCCAGCGCCTATGCCGTCTGACCGACGGGCACCTCTCTGCCGTCTGTCAGTGATAAATCTCTGTTAGGACCCTGTCTTACCGCTCTACAGAGCGGTAAGACCAGGCCCCAGAACCCGTCCTCAGTGACCCCAGAAACCGTCTGACCCATATATTCCCTTTTTGTGACGCTAGGACACCCGTCTGACCCCCTCTGTTCCCCCGTTCTGCGAACTATGTCTAGTGTCTATCCATCTGACCCCTGTTCTGCTGTCTGTGACACCAGGTACGGGCAACACGAACGCTGACGGCGCCTACAAGCCCTCGTTCCTGACGGACCAGGAGCTGAAGCACCTGATCCTGGAGGCGGCCGACGGCTTTCTGTTTCGTCGTGGCGTGCGACACCGGCAGCATCATCTACGTGTCTGACTCGGTGACGCCGGTACTGAACCAGAGGCCAGGCAGACTGGTTCGGCGCCAACATCTACGACCAGCTGCACCCGGAGGATGTGGACAAGGTGAGTGAAGAAACGAGGGAAGGTGCAGGTGAAGGGACTGCGTTGGTCTTGCCGGAGGATGTGGATAAGGTGAGTAAAGAAACTAGGGAAGGTACAGGCGAAGTGACTGGGACGGTCTTGCCTGTGTTACATCTAGAGAGGCTGGTGTTCATACACTCTGAACGTAAATGTATTGAATCGGCTATATCTGTCCAACATAAAGAAGCCATCATTATCCCTGGCTATTGTCTACGGCCAAGCACAGACTAGTCATTCTGTCCTGCCTAACCCAGAATGGACCTGTAGTTATGCCCGTTCTGAGTACAATAACATGCAGTATCACACTCTGGATGTGGTGTTGTTTCAGTCGCTAACGAGTTTCTGATGTTTGTGTCCCGCCTGTCGGTAAATAATTTAACTTTGTCTCGCCTTTCAAAATTCAACACGCAGGCAGTGTTTAGCTTGGCACGCTTTTGGAGGTTGTTTGAACTTCCGGCTGAATTTCCATTTAGGTTGCCAGTTATGGTAAAGGTACTGATTGACATCATTATTTTCGGAAACTTTAATAAACCGTCGCGTGATATCAAATTAATCAACGTGGAGGACTAGTCGGTCGTAAAATATGCATGTTCATCGTGGTTTCGAGAAACGGATACAAACAACACTGTTCCATACAAGGTCTGGTGGACATGTTAGCTGTCGGGCTGACCCGTGCGGCCGTCACCTGCCGTGTCATAAGCCGCTGAGCCTTGAGTTCTGTGACGTCAGGGCTGACCTGTGGGCTGACTTCTGTGTGCTTGTGACCTAACTTACCTGTGACCTTACCCTTGACCCGTGCTCCGTCATCGCCAGGTTCGTGAGCAGCTGAGCACGCAGGACTCGCAGGGGTCCGGCCGCATCCTCGACCTGAAGACGGGCACCGTCAAGAAAGAGGGCCACCAGTGTGAGTAGTCTGTCTGTGTGGGACGGACGCGGCTGTAGCAGTCCCATCAGACCAGCGGTGCTCGTGTCTCTGTTGACAACGGCATCAGGCGGGGTAGGCGGGGACCGGTGTGATGGCGCTCCAGACAGAGAGGGCCGCCGTGGTGGTCTGAAGCGGGTCCCGGGTAGGGGAGACCGGCTACCGGCTCCTGGGGAGACCGGCTGCCGGGCCGGCTCCTGCAGTCGGTGGCCACGGACGGACGACCGGGAGGCGAGTCTGCCATCGAATGGGCCGCCTTTAAGTGACGCCCTGGCGGTCGGAGCCTGGGCCGACCGACCGGACACGGGCTTGATGGAAATAGCACGTCGACGCGTGCACGACGCCTGCAAAAACGGTTTTCACTAATGGGGCTGGCGTGCCAGCCAGGCCAGCCAGTCCAGCCAGCCAGCCAGCCAGCAGCAGCCAGCCAGCCAGCACTAGCAACAGCCAGCCAAGCCAGGCCAGCCAGCCTAGCCACCAGCCAGCCAGCCAGCCAGCCAGCCAGCCAGCCAGCCAGCCAGCCAGCCAGCCGCCCCTGCCCTCCAGCCGGAAACCCGCCCCCGACCCCGGCTGATCGCTGGACGAGGGGAGATTACCCATCCGGACCGCCCCGGGGCGTCCGACCTGACCTGACCTGACTGACCTGACCTGATCTGACCTGGCCTGACCTGGCCTGACCTGGCCTGACCTGGCCTGATCTGACCTGATCTAAGCTGTGGTGGTGTCAGTGGGCTAACACCCCTGCCCATGCTGTTGATGATGCTGATGCTGATGCTGATGCTGGCGACGGGCCAACTAGCCTGCCCCGAGCCGTTCCCACCCCGTTCTTGTGCCGTGGCAAAATATCGCATCTAAACTGGCGTGGCCTCATTTCGCTGTTTTGCGGGAAGGGGATGTTGTTGGGTGGTGTTTTTGCTGTTAGTCAAACAAACGTTAATGATAGAGAGGTCCCGAAAGAAGTGATGATCCGCTATCTTTCAGCGCGAGCTCCTGCATTATTTACTGAAAATGTTGGCCTCATTTCGCAGCGGATTGGCAGTCATTTAATGTCGGGTCATAATACTGGTGAATTGCATCGCAATGTCGCCATCAGGCTTCACGCAACCTCCAGTGGTGTCGGTGTGCCGGTCGCGCCAGGGTGCCGGCCCACCGACAGAGAGCGACTCTCCCGCGGGCGCCTTTCTGCGCACGTGTGTGTCTGTGTGCGTGTGTGTGACCGTACCGTGTGTCTGTCCCCGGCGTGTTCCAGCCACGATGCGTCTGTGCATGGGCTCGCGTCGCGGCTTCATCACCCGGATGAAGATCGGCGCCGTCCAGCCCGACAACATGATGTCGGCGCACCTGAACCGGCTGCGCGGCCGCAACTCGCTCGGCGCCACCACCGACGGCAACAACTACGCCGTCGTCCACTGCACGGGCTACATCAAAAACTGGCCGCCCACGGGTATGTGCTCGTGCGACGCCGGACGGCACGTCCGACCCCGCTCTCGGTCACTGTAGGACAGCACTGGTCAGTGGTCAGTGGTCAGTGGTCAGTACTCAATGGTCAGTACTCAGTGGTCAGTGGTGACTGGTCACTGGTCAGTACTCAGTGGTGACTGGTCACTGGTCAGTACTCAGTGGTCACTGGTCAGTGGTGACTGGTCACTGGTCACTGGTCAGTGGTGACTGGTCACTGGTCAGTACTCAGTGGTCACTGGTCAGTACTCAGTGGTCACTGGTCAGTGGTCACTGGTCAGTGGTCACTGGTCAGTACTCAGTGGTCACTGGTCAGTGGTGACTGGTCACTGGCCAGTACTCAGTGGTGACTGGTCACTGGTCAGTACTCAGTGGTGACTGGTCACTGGTCAGTACTCAGTGGTCAGTGGTTAGTGGTTACTGGTCGCCGGCTACTTTTGCCGTGTTTTATACCAGAATGCTTCGTGTATATTTATGTTACCAGCCGTGGTTATTAAATTATTAAATGACGGAGCGTTCGGTTAGGTAAAAAAAATTAAGGATTAAAGAAACCACAATGGGAAGCTGCAGGTTGTTGTTGCAGAACGTGTAATGCTATATACCGCAGCCACCAGTGCCATTTTCGGATGCCGTTGGAGGGGTCCCCTCACCTGGCGCATATAACATCATAACGAAAAATGCTAACGCCGATCGTTGCCTCCCCCCCCAATTTAATCGTCAGCCACCCGGACTGGTCCGGGTTTGAGTGGGGTTGGGCCTGTATTGTCTGGCCGGTCCGGCTCTGGGTCTGGTCTGGTCTGGTCCTGCGTCTCGGTCTGGTCTGGTCGTGGTCTGGTCTGGTCTGGTCCGTCTGGTCCGGTCCGCGTCCGTCCGGTCCGGTCCGTCCGGGTCCGGTCCGCGTCCGGTTCCGGTCCACGGTCCGGTTTCCGGTCTGGGCCGGTCTGGTCTGGTCTGGTCTGGTCTGGTTCTGGTCTGCGGTCTGGTCCCGGGTCTGGTCTGGTCCGGTTCTGCGTTGGGCGGGTCTGCACCGGGCCGCGTTTCGCCCGGCATGCCGATACGTCACTGTATGTACGTGGCCGCCATTGTGGCTGGCGCGGCCCGACCCGACCGGCTGGCACCGGGCCAGGCCACGGCCGGACGTGCAAAATGGGGACTTACCGCCGACCGTACATCACCGGCTGACAATAATGGCCGCAGATGATGGCCCGGCTAGTACTGGATTGAATTAGCCACTGATGACGTAACACACACACACACACACAGATAGATAGTGAAAAGGAGGGTGGGGCAGCCAGCAGCTGGGAATCGCTGCTGGACAGATGGGATAAAATGCCGGACACTCGATACACCAGTGGTGCGTTACCTGATGACATTATTATACCGGTATTGTCGCAATTTACCGAGTTCTTTGTAATCAACTAATCAGGCTACCCTCGTTATTTATGAAAGGTTCAGTTTATTGCATCCCCTGTTTGTTGCAGCGTGGTCAGTTAATACCGGGAACTGGACCTGTTTCGGGCTAAAAATGGAACAGTTGATAGCCAAATAACATGGAATCTTGTCGTAATCAAAATTAAGGTGTGCTAACGACCCATTCCAACATGGAAGCATTATGTCGTTCGAATTGCATGGCTTAATTGTTCCCTTCCAAATTGTAAAATACAGCTCATGAACAAAGAGCGACACAAAAGAGCACAAGCTTGCATGTCCGTGAAAGTTATGGAGGGGAAGACCGGTTGACATCATATCGTGGGTGAGATGTGGCGCGTGCTGGAGCTGCCATGGCCGACGCCCCGTCTGTGGACCGCTGCCCTGTCTGGTCTCCCCCCTCCCCTCCTCACCCCCTCCTCACGGGAGGTTTATGAGGCTCGTGTGTCGTCCGCAGTTCCCCACTCAGAACGCAAACCTAGCCGCCGGGTGTCGGGCCACCATTCACATCATAGTACCACTAGGTTCAGAGGGCCACACCACAGTCCATCAGAACACGCGGAGAGAAACATAGCTCCCAGCATAACTGTGCTAGCGCTGATTCCATTTTGAAGGTCCTTTGGTTGTTAGAGGAGTGTGAAGCGATCCATGGTGCCAGTACTCGATGCAACAGTAGTGAAAAGCATCTTGGGAGGTGTGCTGTCTCGGGAGTGGCATGTGTTGCGCGTTGCCATGCAGACTCCTGACGATTTGGTTTGGAAAAAGCTCCTCTGTCTGGTGATCACTGCGATCGGCAGCACCTTCCATCACTGCGATCGGCAGCACCTTCCTGTGCTCAGTGGTAAACTAATAGCGCAGCACACAGTAGACACTCGTACTGAAGCGGCAGGCGTCGGCAGCTTCCTCAGCTTCCATCAGCAGCCCCCAGCAGCGGCTGGCAGTCATCAGAAACCAAGGCCAGCCTTCAGCAGCCCTCAGCAACTCTCAGCAACTCTCAGCGGCTCTCAGCAACCCTCAGCAACCCTCAGCAACCCTCAGCAACCCTCAGCGGCTCTCAGCAGCCTTCAGCAACCCTAACCCTCAGCAACCCTCAGCAGCCCTCAGCAACCCTCAGCAACCCTCAGCAACCCTCAGCAATCTTCAGCGGCTCTCAGCAGCCTTCAGCAACCCCAGCAGCGACTGTTAGCCTTCAGCAGCTCTCGGCAGCTCTAGACAACTTTTGCTAACTCGCTGTAACTCCGACTGATTGAGTAGGAGGCGAACGACAGGCCCATCCCCGACTACCTCACGTGTCGCTTCTGCGCATTCATGAGCATTGCTCCAACCGACTTCATTGTGAAAGTATTCCTTACGTTACAAGAATCCTCGGTCCCCGCTCTCAACTTGTCCGCATTGTCAGGTTAACAGAGCGACGACTCATGTCATCCATGTATTGATGCATTGTATTGCTGTTGTTGTCTGAAGCTGTTCGTCTGAAGCTGTTCGTCTTAAACTATTGAATTGGTCCATTAGCTCAAGCTGAGCAGACAAGCTCTGTTGTTGGCGGTGGTTCTCAGATGTCCTCGTCCCTTCTTGTTTTGCGTTCTGAGCACGACATCGAATCCGCAGCGTTCCTTGTAATCGCTTTCTACGACTACATCTCTGTGAGCGTCTGGACATTGATTGGAGTGTATGATCAGCGTTAATTCTGTAAAGTCGCGTAATGGGATCTCCGTCATACATGCTACTGCTCTAATTATGTACTGGTCCTTTGATGTTTGTGTGTGAAGAGTTGGTACGGGCGCGGGGCGGGCGACCGGTCTGGCTCGAGCTATCGACCTGCCTAATTGTCAGATTTCCAAGGTATCCAACTGGAGCGGGTGGACGATGAGGTGATGGGCAGCTCACACTGCTGCATGGTGGCCATCGGCCGGCTCCAGATCACCTCTGTGCCCAGCGCCAGCGAGCTCACCAACGCCAACAACAGTAACGGTGAGTACCGCTGCGGCGGCCCGCTGCGGGCAGACGGCTGTGGAACCGCGCTCACTGGTCACTGTAAAGCTTGTGGTACTGTAGGGTCAATGGTAGCAGTGGTTGTAATGCCGTGGTCACTGGAGCTGATGTCCCGCCACATGTCAGACCGTGTCTCGGGAAGTCACTGGCTTCTCTCAGTCTGACATCATGTTCTCTCGTTCAGTCAGCAGCTCCCCATCTGTCGGTGGAGTCCAGCAGTCAGGAAAAGTCTGTCCCACCATCGCCACGCGTGTCTGTAACCCCATGAATATAAGCCCATTATCACAGTCTGTGACTCGGCTAGTACTGAGCGTCGTGGGTCGCGCCATGGTGTCCCTTGCAGAGTTGTCGTCGACCCGGCATGGACGGACACTGGTCCACAAAGTCTGTGATCGGCAGTGAACTGAACGCCGTCGTGTCGCCATGTAGTCCCTCCTGCAGAGTTTCGTCAGTCGCCACGGCATGGACGGGCAAGTTTCGTTCGTCCCGGACCAGCGCTGTCTCGAATCTGAGTCGGCTGACTAAACGCGCGACCAGAGCTGCTCGGCAAACAGTGCTTCGACTTCATCCACCCGGAGGAGCTGACCAACGTCAAGGAGAACTTCGAGCAGGGTCAGTGGTCGCGGGGAGCAGGATCGGCTCCAGGCGGTGACGACGCTCAGACGGCTCACTGATTTGCGCTTCCACATTCACCGTTGGTCTACACTCTACTGTATATGTTGCATGCTCACTTCCCTATTTGTTGTATCTCAACGACGCGTAGCATTACTAGATTTCAAAACAACATGTATTTGTGTCGTGATAATATCCTCGTATTCGTTTGTTGCTTGATAGTCGCTTAATGCTTCCGTCTTGGTCCTTAGACATTTCGAGGAGCATATTTTCCTAGGAGAGTTTTTAGATGTCAGCGTTTGTAAGTTGATGATCTGTGAGCCTCCGATCTTGTAGGGTCCTCTGCGTGTCTGAGTGGTGGGTGTATACCGTGTCGCTGACCTCCGTCTGCCTCGTATCGACAGTGATAAAGCTGAAGGGCCAGGTGATGAGCATCATGTACCGGTTCCGCTCCAAGAGCCGCGAGTGGGTGTGGCTGCGCACCTCGGCGTTCGCCTTCCTCAACCCGTACACTGACGACATCGAGTACATCGTGTGCACCAACTCGGCGGTGAAGGCGGCGGGCAGCGGCGGCGGCGGCGGCGGCACGCCGGCCACCTCCAGCGTGGAGCAGGAGCACGCGGCTGACCCGTACAGCCAGCCGCCCGGCCTCGACTACTCGATGCAGCGCTACCAGCACATGGCGCACGTGCAGCAGTCGCAGCGGCCCAGCAGCACGCACACGGCCTACAGCTACGACGCCACGCAGAGCCCACTGGGCTACTCCCCGGTGCCGGCGGCGGCTGGTGGCCGGCAGCTACAGCAGCAGTACAGTCAGATGTCGCCGGCGCGCTCCCCGGGCGGCGCCGCCAGCTACGTGCCTCCTCCGCGGCCTCCGCTGACCCCCGGACAGTACCCGGCCTCGAGCGGCGCAGCCAGCGGCGGGCTGTGGTACCCTGCGGAGACGGCCGGCCAGGCCGCCGGCGGGGGAGGAGGCGGCAGCCCGGCCGTGTCCGCCGCGGGGGCCGCAGCAGCTGCAGCCGCTGCCGCCGCCGGCCAGCCGCAGCAGGAGATCTCGGACATGCTGCAGATGCTCGACCAGCCGGCGGCCGGCTTCGAGGATCTCAACATGTTCAACTCGACGTTCGAGTGAGCGCGGGGAAGGAGCAGGAGCAGCGCGGCCGCGCGCGGTCGTCAGTCGTCAGTCGTCACCTACCATCCAGTGCAGTCCCGGTCTGCTGTGCCAAGGTGGGAAGGGCACCAGCACCGCCGGACCAACAAATATCTCATGCATTTCATGCTACTTAACTGATATAGGTCTGAGGCGTTGCGTTCTAGGTACTAACAATAGTATGTCTGTGTGCGCGTGTGTTTTGTATGGTGAAGTGTATTGTCTGGTGGCGTAAGCCAGACTTGCCCATATGTCACAAAGTTGTCAGTGCGCGCGCTGTGCATCTGTGGGTGCCGATGTGTGCGCTCGTGTAGCTAGTGTCACTTTTCTTCAGCAAGGCGAGCGTGAGTTTCATATGCGATGCGTTTTCGTACGGAGAACTGTACAGCCTGTTTTTAGAAGTCGGTGGTAATGGTGAGTGAATCTCAGCAATGAACAAGTGTCGGCTATAGCGTGTAGATGAACACCATGTAAGCTTAAGGCGGTCCACGAGTCCACGACTGCAGCTAGAATGTCCTTCGTTATGGCCTTTTTGGGCCGTTTATCCGCAAGTGTTGAAATTCCGCAACCAAGTTGCCCTAAGTACACCATTTGTGTTTGTTATGCCTGCTCTGTGTTTGAATGTTTATCTATTTTACGAGTCTCTTTTACACGACATAATACTTGTGTGTCGCCCGCGGTGAGTTTCTTCACGGTGGTCATTTTGACTCGTACGTTTGCCTGCGATGCAGGTGTTTCTCCTCCCTGTACTGTATTCCATCCAGCGATTCTCTTAACTCATGTATCTTAGAACAACGACATGCCGAACAAATGCGGTGAAATGCGGAAATATATGCACGATCTGTGTCAGTTGNAAAGCAGCACAGCCGAAAACTTTGCAAACCCTTCTTTGCACCGGAAACTACCTGCTACCCGACCAAAAGCCACGCCCTGTTTACAAGGCTGAGTTGGACAAGGCTGAGTTGGACCCATGACTGCCAACGCAGCAATGTCAGCTGCTGAAGCTCCTGGGCCGGGCTGTTGACTCTCCGGCATCGTCTCATTCTTTATTTTCTGCCAGTTATGTGGGCGAGAACAGAGCGGTTCCCGTCTGTCGTCGTCTCGTTCTGTTCCGTTCTGTTCCGTTCTGTTCCGTTCTGTTCCGTTCTGTTCCGTTCTGTTCAGTTCTGTTCTGTTCTGTTCTGTTCTGTTCTGTTCTATTCTATTCTATTCTATTCTATTATATTCTGTTCTGTTCTGTTCTGTTCTGTTCCGTTCAGTTATGTTCAGTTCTGTTCTGTTCTGTTCTGCTATGCTCTACCCTAATGTTCTGTCCGCGGAGTCGCAGAAGTGCGACGCTCGGCTCGGCTGGGCACCGTTGGCGTTCCGGCCGGTCTCTTCCCAGGCACGCCTACTGCGTCACGTTTCACACTGACTGACGCAGGCTATCTCAGGCCGGCCGGCTGCCTGCAGTCTGTTCGGTCAGGTGTGGACAGGTGTTATCGTGAGCGGCGGACATGGGCGATTGTCAGGCGATAGAGACATTGTCGCAATGATGCAGACATCGCATGCTCACTTTGGAAACCAGTTGCGTTTGTTTGGAAATTTATCGGAGAGTTGCCGACATGACGATGGTGGAGATTATCGTGTTGCAACCTTGCTGCTTTTATGCTGCTTTCTTAGGTGTCTGGCTGATGCCGACACTGAGTTTGTCTTGATAGGATAGTGGACTATTTTGTGGCATTATGTGTGTCGATGAACGGATAATTATCATATTGATTTCATAAATTGATTCATATCTGTTTGCTTTTCTGATCCTGACGATCCCACCTGACCACCCTTGGGACCACTCGGGGACCACCTGCGGGACCACCGGGGGACCACTCGGGGGACCGCTGGGGGGACCACTTGCGGGACCACCGGGGGACCACCCAGGAGGCGCAGCAGCGTTGCACTCCGTGACGACTGGACAATGTTCGTGACGCCCCCGTGACGCTCGGACGCGTCGTGACGCCCTGTGGCTGCAGCGCGCCGTGACAGCACTGCAGCTTTCAGTGTGACGCCCGGCCTGCAAAGCTTTCGTGTAACGCCCCGGCCTGCAAAGCTTTCAGTGTGACTCCCCGGCCTGCAAATCTTTCAGTGTGACGCCGGCTCTGCAAAAGCTTTCAGTGTGACGCCCGGCCTTTGGCAAAGCTTCAGGTTGACGCCCCCGGCCTGGAAAGCTCAGTGTGACGCCGGCTGCAAAGCTTTCAGTGTGACGCCCGGCCTGCAAAGCTTTCAGTGTGACGCCCCGGCCTGCAAAGCTTTCAGTGTGACGCCCCGGCCTGCAAAGGTTTCAGTGTGACTCCCCGGCCTGCAAAGCTTTCAGTGTGACTCCCCGGTCTGCAAAGCTTTCAGTGTGACTCCCCGGTCTGCAAAGCTTTCAGTGTGACGCCCCGGCCTGCAAAGGTTTCAGTGTGACGCCCCGGCCTGCAAAGCTTTCAGTGTGACGCCCCGGTCTGCAAAGCTTGCACAGTTCCTGCACAGGCTGCATATCTCGAGCAAAGCTTGCACTGCACAGTCTGCAAAACTCGAGCAAAGCTTGTACAGCTCCTGCTCAGGCTGCATAGCTAGTACAGACTGAGAAAGCTTACAGAGATCGAACAAAGCTTGCACAGCTCGGGCAGAGCTCATAAAGCTTTGAAAACTTACTCAGGTGGTTACACAGGCAGCTAGTTTACTCACAGCTCTCGTAAATAGATCGTGTACAGCTCGTGTACAGATGGTGTACAGATCTAGTACAGATCTAGTGCAGATAATATTACAGATCGTGTACAGCTCGTGTGCAGATAGTGTACAGATCTAGTACAGATCTAGTGCAGATCTAGTGCAGATCTAGGGCAGATATAGTGCAGATATAGTACAGATCGTGTACAGGTTGCGTACATCCGGAAGCCACCTCACGCTGGGTTCCCACGGCCGAAAGCTGCAGGCGGTGGTGTCCGGTGATCGAAATGCCGGCCTGGGAAATGGGTGTCCGGGCGGGCCGCTTCGAGGCGCCTCGAGGCATCGAGACCGCCACGAGACCGCCTCGAGGTGGCGAGAGGCATGAGGGAAACTGCAGCTCAGTTGATAGCCTATCAGAGCGTCGCATGATACAATAGAAGCCAATCAGAGGAAAGATTGCCGCTGTGCTGCCAGTGTCTGGGCTGGAGTCTCTTGGAGCAGTGGGAGCATGACTTTCGCTAGGGGTTCGTAGGTGTCGGGAGTGAACCCGATTTGAGAGAGAGACAGTGTGAAATTTGATATTGTTGCCGGAGTATAGAGAGGTACTGGTCTTGTGAGGGTGTTAAATATGCTTTTCGCCTTGTTCAATAAATGTATGTCATAATCAACTAGGATTTTCATATTTGATGAGTTTATAATTTTGTCTGAGATTATAACTTGCCACAAATGTGACGAATGTGGCAACTGGCAAGCGACGAATATGCAGAGTTCCTTCGCCCGTACTTGCACCCCGCCAGGAATGGAGTTACAGTCTCTTGACAAAAGTGTGTCTTTTGTCAAAAGTCGAGTCAGTCGAGTGAAAAAAGTCAGTCGAGTCAAATGTAGTCATTCGAGTCGAGTGTCGAGCAGATATACGGTACAATGTGGCTAGTCAGACGCTGCTGACTCTTCTGCGTAGGGGCGTCAGAGAGACTGCAGGCTAATCCGCCGCACAGGTCTGTGACGGATGTGACGGCTGTGACGGCTCTGACGGATGTGACGGCTCTGACGGCTCTGACGGATGTGACGGCTGTGACGGATGTGACTGTGACGGATGTGACGGATGTGACGGATGTGACGGCTGTGTCGGCTGTGTCGGCTGTGACACTGGCAGTGGTGACGGGACCGTTCATCTGGCACTTATGAATCCATGGCACTTATGATACGAACCCGTGGTGACGGCTGTGGTGTCTAATGAATCGACTGCACCCTGCATGCTGACTAAGGCCAGAGGTTATATACCAGTGATGTCATTTCCCAAAATTGCCTGACAAAAAACCAATCCAATACCAAACAGGAGGCATTTTGGTTGTCCAAGTATTGACCGATTTTGGTTGAGGCCAAAAATGTCCAAGCTTTGACCGATTTTTAAACAGTATACTTATTTAAACAAGATTGAGCTGACCGAAAAGTGTCCAAAAATTTATAAGCCTGACCGACCGATTACCGAATCGGTCACACATTTTTTTCGGTAACCAAAATTTTGGTTACCGATTGACACCGCTATTATATACTGCAGACACCGTCATGTGTATGTCGCATTTGGTGGATGCGCGCCACTATCTTATTTCTTTGTCACTGTTTGAAGTCAGTTCTATGTCAGTATTGTCACTGATTAAAACATCAAGCTTATTAACAAACAAAACAATATTGACGATACGACTCTTTTGGTGACAACCAGTCACATAATTACGCAGTAAACAGCAAAATAAAACACGATTCCGATCATCATGATAGCCACGCAATGCTCTAGAACAGTTGCTATTGTAGATACTCACTGGGCGATGTGCTGACTCGTATGTTTGTTGTGTGTTTGTGTGTTTGTGTGTTTGTTGTGTTTGTTGTGATTGTTGTGATTGTAGCTACTCACTGGGACGATGTGCTGACTCGTATGTTTGTTGTGTGTTTACAGACCTGCAGCTGGCCTGCTGAACTGGGGAAGACGCTGCTGGAACGAAACAAGGAGCTGGAGACGGGGCTGAAGCAGCAGCAGACCGTCATTGACGACCAGAGTCAGGAAATCGAGGTGAGTCCAGAGTCCAGAGTCCAGAGTCCAGGAGTCCAGGAGTCCAGGAGTCCAGGAGTCCAGGAGTCCAGGAGTGTAGGAGTCTAGGAGTCTAGAAGTCTAGGAGCAGTGTTAGAGTGTCGATCCAGGAGCCATCGGACCGTGTCCAGGGATCTAATAAAATTCGCCGAACAAAATACGAGCACACAAGCTTGATGACTGAAACCTGAAAAAATCCGCGTAATTACCTGTGATAGATTTTAACAATTAGAGAATGCTTCGGTAAAACCGATGATTAGATTGAGTAGCAACTAACATATTTATCGTCATATTCATGTACAGGTGATATAATCACATGATGCAATTTATGTGTGAATAGTTATTTCGAGATGATTGAAACTCTGATTGAGGTTGATCATAATGATTAAATGGAATATAATAACAGTAACCTCATAATAATTTAAAAGAGATAAATGACAAAATTATATTGAATATTTCGCCGTTGCGGCTTCTTCGCAAGAAGAAGCCGCAACGGCGAAAATATTCAATATAATTTTTTGGTCATTTTATTCTCTTTTAAATTATTATGAGGTTACTGGTTATTTATTATTCCCCCATTTTTTTAAAATCAATAGTTATTTCGCTTGCGTTGGCGTTCTATGTGATCGTCCATTTCGTGATGCCTACAGCAAGTTATTTTCACTCGATCTTAGTTGTGCAATGTGCATGAACTATTATATTCATCGAAACTCTGCAATAGATACGGTCTTTCCCCGATTATCCCTTTTTACCAATTGTATGAAGAGAATGCAGTGAATAAATCTAGAGAAAGGCTGTTAGCTTGCCTTCAATCTTCTTTCGTCATGGTATTGTTGATTGTTATTGAAAACGTATTTCCGACATATCCATCTTACATAATGGGTGCTCGTACCCAGGTCATGAAAGCATGTCCGACATCTGGCCCGGAAACAGGTTAGGAGAAAACGGTGATCATTTGCGATTGGCTTCGGAACACTTATTGATAGAGCCATCATTTGTGAGATAATGCTCCCTTATGTCGTGCAAGACACAAGGCGAGGCAGATACTCTCTTCCTGAAGTTTTAAGCGCTGTCGCAACGTGCGACTGTTGATCAACGAAGTTTGTGCACATGTGCAGGGAGCCTAGATTCAAAGCGCTGTTTTGTGCTTAGAGCTGCTTCGATTGCCTCTACATTATTGTATATGGCTGAGTATGGCGATTTTGACACTGGCGACCTTGTCCGTTTGGTCTAAGAGGTCCACTACTTGCCCGCTGGGTCTCGCACAGATACCGATAATCAGTTGGTGAACAGTACCGTCTGTAAATCCGCACCTCCTTGTCGCGAGGAGTTGCCACCCGGAAACCCACCTTGATCTTTATCGCTCTTCAAAAGGGATCCGCGCCTGTTAGCGAAGAGATTAACCCTGATGTGGTTTTCCGTTGTAAAGGCAGAGGAGGGGATGCTGTAAAACGTACAGCCAGAGTAGACTATAAATCCGGTGGCTACAGCGACTGCGCTCCGCAGAGGACACGTAAGGCATGCTTTCACCCCTCCCCTCCGCCGCGAGGTAAGTGACGGGTTTGGGATGGATTGCAGCTGAGTAACTCCGCAGACAGCTGCCGTCGCATCCCCATGTCGCACTTGACAGTGACAAGGCTATATATTTATCACGCCGTGTAGGGTGTGTGTGCCTCTGTGTCAGGTCTTGTCGACTTAGACGATGTCATGTTACAGTGGTGTGCCACTCAATCCTCGCCATGCCAGTGCGAGTTTCGAAAGTTATTCTATTATTATTATCCATTTTTGGCATTTCTCCTGCTGTGTGCCAGTTGCATCGTGCCTGGCCTAAATTTTATCGGGTTTTAGAGTTGTCTTCTTTTTCTAGGGTTGCCTGCGATAACGTACGCCAGTTGTATCGTCCCAGTTGACGAGATTCGCGTCAGCGGTAGATTGCTGTGATCCACGGGCTTCGGAGCCGGGCTAATTTCGGCAAACTGACGCAACGTTTCATTTGGCTGGCAAGTGAACTTGACCTGCCAGCGGGAAACGACGCCGCCATTTTGACATCTGCTCATCTGCGCAGCTGCTCGGCCTCGACTGTGGCTCCAGTTTGTACCGAACACCTGGATGTGCTAAAACAAAACAAAAACGCTGACATCAGCGTCAATCACCATTGTCAAAATGACGCATCGACCTCGGGCCGAAAAATCGCCAGAAAATCGCCATGATAAAACCGCCAGCCGCGTGGCTCCGTGTCGCGGTATTTGGACCAGAACGCCTCCTGTGCGCAGAGCCGTTCCGTTCTACTGGATGCCATCTGGACGACGTGAAACGCCGAGACGATGTATTGTTCCATTCGGATGGTTTTATGGCCACTCGAAGGAGGAGGACGCAACCGACCGCTGGGCCATGTCAAGGAGGCCGCGAGCCAGCGCGGATGGACTCGCCTCATTCGCCTCATCTCACTGTACCAGATGCCAGGTGGAACGGGGGTTGGATGTGAGGTGACACGTTAACTGACTGTTGCAGTGCCTGTTTGGAGGTTTGTTCCCGCCCGCTGACCGCATTGAAGGATTTTGTGAAGTTACATTGGAGGTAGTTTTGGTCAAAAGGCTAGGCTGTCGTCGTAGGTCGTAAGGCTGGGTTCCATCTCTCCATGTCACGGCTAGTGATCCGTATAGACGTATAGGTAAATGGGTCAACAAAAGCTGATGAAGCGAAAACAGTGAACGCGCTGGTAACTATAGGTAATGCACGAAACCACTGTCAGTTAGTCTGGCCCTACGGTCATATTTAAACCGCGCACTGCAGGGGGCTCGCGCCGAACACGAACTGCAGGGGGGGATTGATTTCCGCCCCCCGTGAGATCTCCAAAACTACGCAACGTAGAGACAAGCGGAAAACGGCATTGGATAGCTCTAGGCAGCTCTATCCGAAAGTATCATCAGTCTTTTCTTGGATCAGGTCACAATTGAGGTCACCAGTGGTCACCAAAGGTCAGATTCCGGTTTTAGGACTCTTTTCCAGAAACCCCCGATTATCTCGGAAACTATGATAGCTAGGAGCAAACGAAATTAGAGAAACAATTGATAAGCATTGAAAAATTTGCCAATCGCACCTATTGTCCTCAAATATTGACAGTATCGATAGTTTAGCTCCAGAGGTCATGAAGCGTCAAAAATAAACTGTTTTTAGCAAAACAGTTTTTCGGATGCATGTCAACATAAGACAAGATACCGGGAAAAAACATTTGACGCCATTCGTGTTTTGTCTCATTGATTGCGCTTTGAAAATATATGCGGTGACCTGGTAAGTCAACTTAAAAATTTGACCTCAGGTCAATGGTCATTTGGTGACCCAGGTAGTCATAATGCATTATGGGGCAACGCGGCCAGACGAGACGAACACATTTAGGGTCAACTAATCGTCTCTATTCTCTTTCTTCAAGAGTTATTAGCAAATCATTGCCTGATGACCTAGATGACCTCAGATGACCTTGTATAAATCCCACCTAAAGTGACCAATTGTACCTTGATCATTTAGAATTGGCTAAATAGGCATGATTCTGAAAGAATTAGCCTGATCCAATGCATGTTCTGAAAGGAAGCATTTGGTTATTTTCCCATTCACCTTAATTAATGGGGAGGCAGGGAAAATTGACCTGACCTTTGGCTCACCGATACGAAAAATCCAGAAAATAATTGTAGAGTACTGATAATATCTTACGAAATCCTGTAAGTTTCAAAAACTTCGAAAAAAGACTGTGGCTTTTGCACGAACGCAAACATTTTTGAAGTGAGGTCACTTGACATGGACTTTTGTGGACCTGACCTGAGATGAACCTCAAGTCAAATTTTTTCCAAAGTGGTGTTAATTTTGATGCCCAAACAGGTGTACAAAATCTTGGCGGCGCTAGCGCGCCGCCGTTTTTTGCGCTACTCCTGAAAAAACCTGAGGGGGGAAATCAACCCCCTTGCAGTGCGCGGTTGGTCACCATGAAGTCTGAAACGCATAATGGTCTAGTATCTGAGATGAAGACATGAATCTTGTGATATGTGTATTGTGTTATATGTATTTGGATGGCTAAAATGATGGGCATGATGGTCAAATATTGTGTTAACATGATCAATAACATGCCAAGTGTTGCCGCACGTGGCGGTTCTCCATTTATCATCGCGCGAGGTACATTCTCGAGATGATAGGAAACTTCGTAAACTTGTGTGAAATCGTGAGTGTGTCGCTCGACTCGGATATATTCGATCGATTTCATTGATATTCATTCATTCATTTCTTCGTCTCGTCTTATCGTCCTTATCGTATCGTTCGTATCACCTTGTTCGTTGTCATATCGTCTTTGACATCGTAGCATGCCTCGTTTATCGACTTATTTCATCTAAATATAAATTCGATCGTTCACCGTCGTTTCACCGCAACACCAAGAATCTACTTTAACGTCAAAACAATGATTGAAACAGACGAGCTTTCTACATCACTATCATCTGGTCTGACAGTGTGACCTGATGTTGACAGTGACGTCGAAGCCTGTCTATTTTATCTACTCATTTTGACACCGAAATAAATATGCTTGGCATGTTATTGATCCTGTTAGCATAGTTTTTGACAAGCTTGTGATAGTGCCGTAACACCAGAAAGAAGACGGTCACATAAGCTTAAAACATATGTTAAGGTGATACCTACACTTTTCACCGAACGCTCATTACACGTGCCCATGGTCACCAGGGCCTGGTGCCTGTTTTATCAGCCTGTTTTACATGACACTTGCTCTGGTGCCCGTGTCTGTTATGTCAGGGCAAGGTCTTCTGTCAACTGGAACACGGAGAAGAAAGAAACGCTTGTATACCCTGTAGAATCTGTAGAACCAGTAATGTTATGTGAAGGCTGAAAAGTGAATAGACTTTATGTTCCTTGCTCAATGCTCATGGTGTATCATAGACTCATTTTTCATGCGTCTCCGAACTTATTGTCAAGTTACGACTTGTTAACACGTTAGCTGAAACATTACCGCTCTTTTTTGTCTTTGTTATTTAAAAATTTATGTTGTGAGGAAAAATTGCATTTATTGTTATCATATTGGTTAATTGATGCAACTTTTTTTTGGAAGGATTCAATCACGATTACATTTTGGAAATACTGATCATTCAGTCACCGTTTGGATTCATGGTTAACCGATTTTGAGAAATAATTATTTCCTGGTTCAAATAATCAAAACATTCTTTTGATCGATATCACGTTTTATTCACTGTTGAAATAGTATTGCGCAGCCTGTTTAATTCAATCAAGCTGTTTTTTATGCTGGTTTTGATTCAATTATGATGCACGAATAAACAAAATATGGTGGTGAATTGGTTATTCTTTGATTCAAGGCATTTAATTGAACATTTACAATCTACTCAATCTGAGTCGAATCAAAGACCAGTTTGCAGGGGCGGAACTTTATATCTTTTTGGGTGGCCCGATCCCCCCTGCAATAATTATTCTCAAATTTTAACATTAGGCCTATGGCGTTGCATGGTAATAATGGAGTTAAAATCTATCAAAGTTAACATTAGCCCCCCCCCCATACCTGATTTCATAACAGTTCCACCGCTGCCAGTCTGGTTGTTGTGCTCATTCACGAAAGAACATCCACTTCTCAAACATCATCTCTTACTGCTTTGGGACCTTCAAAGCGACCTGCTACGGAGTCTGCAGTCTGCACCTTCCAGGGACGGTGGTGGAGAGGGGGGGGGGGAGGGCTGGGGGCAGATACCACTCCTACTCAAAATGTTGGTTGCAAATAAGTTGTCTTTCTCGTTAATTTGTAAGATAAGTTAGTTAGTTCCAACTCCAAGAAGCCAGTTAGTTTTTCTTCTTGACAAAATATGACCGAATTCCCCGATGTGCCCCCAGCCAGCCCTGCCTGAGGGGCCTCTAAGACCGACATAAGGCCCCCAGTTGGTCTGAAGGGGCCTTCGGTAGTACTAGGGTGCTCTTGAAAGGCCCCTGATACTACAAAATGTGCCCTTCGGGCGTTATTGCGACCATTAGAGGCCCTGCAAAAGGTAGTGGCCTAAATTCGAGGAAATACGATTTTTTAGGGTAGGGGGCTTTGGCCGTGGACGCCCTTTGGCCGAGGGGCACCTAAGTTTATTCCCCCCCATCCAAAAATACCTTCGCCGCCACTGGCAACCTCAGGACAGCTTTCTTGCAAACCGTTTTATCTAACGACTGATGCACTGCAGCACTATAAAGCGGTTTCACCTAGTGACATCAAGTGGCGTTTAGTGACAGTGAGCGGTTTCACCCGGTGACAGCGAGAAGTGTCGCTCTGTATCGCGTTAGCCGGTTCTGTCGCCACCCAGCCTTGACTGCTGTTGGTTTCCAGTGTCGGTAGTGTCGGTTTCGAGTGTCGGTCGTGTCGGTTTCGTGTGTCGGTTGGTTCGTGTTTGACTTGTACCTGCAGTTGCATCGGCTGTTGACATTGGAATGCGACTCCGTCGGCTTTGAAACCCATGTAGCCAGTGCAGGTCGGGTCTGTTGCAAGGCCACGGTTTTGACAGGTGTTGATACCGACGAACCAGACGAGGATTATTCGGCTGCTCAACGTTCGTGATATTGGAGGTCAAATGTGTATTACGGGCCCATTCTTGAATGACCAGGGTCCAGTGGCGCATCACGCCTACCCAAAAAATCAACCTCTGCCGGCGTATCACGTCGGCAGATGTGGATTTTTTTGCGGGAAATACGAATCCTATTGTTCAGACCCAAATGACTGTATCCGTGTGGAATACACAAGCTAGTGTAAATATAATGCACTGCGTTTTATGCCATTATTGTATTATAAGGATTAGTCTCATTCTAAGGATGGCCAAGTAGCAGGCGTTCCCTGTTGGCATGCTCTCTTATTAATATCCAAATCATTTCACCACGATTCCGCTACATCATTCCCGTGGCAACATTACTGGGTCTTTTACCGCATTCTCCTAACCGATCCAGCTTTCGGTCCCGTTCTGCTTCATTCCTGTTATACACGAATACATATCCTACTATGCAACAAAGCGTGGATGGACTATAGCCGCACCTTGCTGCCGTGATGACTCGTGTGAAAAATACAAGGCCACCGGTGGATTATACCAGAGCTGCCGGCCGTGCTGTGTCGCGCTGTGGCGCGTGTGTGAGTCTGGACTGCTCACTGGTATAGAGGATTCGGGTAACGGTGGAGCCTCGCAGCGCATCAACGGTAGGTAAAGGAACTGGTAAATACTGGCGAATCCAGAATGGCCATAGCAATTCATTTTGTGGGACGGCTGGGACCAAACACCAGAATGTCCAACCATATACAAAAGTCAGCATATATCATACTTAATATATCACGTGTGCTGTTTAATAAACACATTGTCCTTGTTTAAAGCTACATTTTTTAATGAAGAAATGTGTCAACATTCGGCAGATTTCAGTAATAAATGGGTATCGCCCCAACAACTCCTGGATCTACCCTCGTGTGCAGAAACTGGTCACTGGCTGCAGAGTACCTACATGGTGCAGCCACCAACTGCGCCCTTCCTGGTCTACAAGTCTCTCACCATGTGCCAGCCACAGCCTCGGGACTGACTGCTGAGCTGTGGCTGACGGGTCAGGGCTGTGGACGTGGAGCGGTGCTTCAGCTTCAGCTTCCGCTTCCAAGCGGTGCTTCAGCTTCCGAGTCGGGGATCGGATCGGTGTGGAGCGGAAGACGAACGCGGCTAGCTCGGCAGATGTTAGAGAAGCGAGGCCATACCGGCATGTCAGGCATGGGTGAGGCGAGCCCGGCGAGGTCACGCCGGCATGAGCTGTGTGCTGGCCAGGGGCACCACCAAGGACACGTGCTTGATGGACACTTGCTGAACAGAAGAGTGCAGCACGTCAAGTGCAGTTAAGATTACTGCGTGTTGAGCACACGAACGGCTCGGTTTTAACAAGTGTTTCAAGTCTCAAGTTCCAGGACCTCGAGAAATGTGACTCGAGTCACGGCATCTGACTGGGTTCCATCTCTCCTTTCTTACGTTGCGATGTCGCTTCCGAGTTTTGGCTAATGCTTGTTATATTATATTATACAAATACAATAACATTTAAACAACAGAGAGTCTGGGCATAAACCATGTAGGCGCAGCCACTAGGCGGCGCCTGCCTAGCCCTGTGACCTCTCACGTGACCTGACCATCTCTCGACTATATCCACCCGGACTACATCCACAAAACTTTGAGTGTGTGCCAGGGTTGGGGGGCAGCCCCATAGGGCTGCCCCCAATGGTGCGGATTGTGACGGATGTGGGGATTTCTGGACTTAGTCGGAGATTTCCGGGCGAAATGTTCGACGATCGTTTACTACCCTCATCTCTTCAGTAAGCTTAAAATCCTGCGAATCTGAATACCCGTATCTTTTCAGTAAACTTAAAATCCTGCGAATCTGGGGGCCGGACAGGGGCTTCGGCCGAAGCGATCCTGTGGGTGGGGGTGGGGACTTTCCTCGGTAGCGACTAGCAAGTTGCAACGCCCCTCTCCTTCATTCAACCGTATACAATTATATATCAATCAATCAATCAATCAATGTATTATGCGTCTCCTATAAGAAGACAAAACAACTGACATAAACAGTGAGCACACACAACAACAGACAACACGCCAATCATCAAAATATAGTCCAGCAACCAAATATCAATAAACCTATTTATGCGCAACATAAGGCGTATCAAGTGACGGGATTAATACATAGTCGTTTTCCATGACCGAGCAAAAACCTAAGCGGAATTCAATAAACTCCATCGGAGGCAATAGGTCCTCGCACCAGCACTCGCATTTACATGACCAACACCAGCAGTTTCCTAGCACATTCTTTAAACCCGAACCAATTCAGAAGCTTATATGCCAAGCCAGGAATGTTGCCAGAAAGCTGCTTGGAGGGGTCAGTCCGCAAAGCATAGTCTAGTCCGCAAGTCATGACTTGCTCAACCGGTGATTGTTACTCGGAAAATACCAGCCAGCCCAAATACAGCAATTGCTCTCTTCAGCTCTTCATGCACCCTAGGAATACCAGCGCAATAAGCAGAGCAGAAATGGTGAGCAATAGAGAGACCAAGAGCAGCCTTTAATCAACGTGACTGTTAAAACCCTTCTCGAGCGAAGTCAATATCCTGGGAGCTAAGGAGGACTTACTTCTTCGCACCTACCAAAGGTCAGGGCTGGTAGTACGACGGTCTTGCCAAAGAAAGGCTTGTGGTCTAAGGCGAGAGATTTTCGGCTCCAAAACTCCTGCAGGGGTTCCAACCCATAGAATGCCCCTTCGAGCCCGGCGGATTCCGATAATTGTGCGTGATGGAGCCTTTGAGAATCTGCTGACACCACGACACCGAGGTGTTCGGTCACCGATCGCACAGCGAGCTGCTGGCCCGAAAGGTGCCAGACGGTGCACATATACAGTGCACGCCACGATATACAGTGCACGCCATGTGTTATGTTATCTCTACTTCCCGTAGAGTGTATGTCTCCCAATCGCACCCTGTGCCGTTAAAAGACCATGTATATCCTTCTCAGTCGTTTCCCCAACCCTACGCCCAGTGTAACCTCTGTTCACCCCGGTCTGGACTTCTAACTGATCCCGCTGCTCCATCAGTCCATTACTATCTGTGTAGAGAGCTGGTTAGATTTCAGATGCCTGAACAGTAGTTCTATCCGGCGCCGGCGCGGGCAGTCACGTTTTCTTCGGAGGGCTGTGCTGGGCTCCGATGTAACGTGTGGTGGCTTGTTTTCGATCTATCGATCTCCCTGTCCTGCATAGGCGGATCCAGAAAGTGTATGTTGACAGTTGGGGGGGGGGGGGGGGTGGAAAATCTCCCAAAATTATCGCATAATTCCTGAAAACTCATCGGATTTCGCTTGCTTATGTATCAATAACTGATTTAAAACAAACTTTATCTAGTAAAAGTTGCTTGTTTTACGTCAAACTCAGGAAATGTGTCAAATTTGCGCCGATTTTGGGTGGTTTGTGGGGGGGCCATGGCCCCTTTGGCCCCCCTGGATCCGCCCTTGCCTGTCTGTGGTTGTGCTACCTGCCTACTCTCTGGTCTAATCTGCTGTTTACCTACTATACCTGCTGCTTACCTACCTACTAGCCATCTACTGTGATCTGTATGATATTCTGTCTTGACCTCCTGGCCACAGTCTCCCGTCTCTCATCTCCCCTCTCACCTCTCACCTATTCCATCTTCCATCTCCCGTCTCCCTTCTTCCATCTGCCGTCTCCCGTCTCCCGTATGTCGTCTCCCAGTCCCATGTCCTGTCTCCCGTCTCTCATCTCGTCCCCCTTCTCACATTCCGCCCCTCGTCTCTCTCTCTTCGTCTCTCCATCCTCTCGTCTCTCGTCTCTCCGCTCTCGTCTCTCGTCTGCTCGTCTCTCGTCTCCTCGTCTCTCGTCTCTCGCTCTCGTCTCCTCGTCTCTCATCTCTCGTCTCTCGTCTCTCGTCTCTCGTCTCTAGTCTCTCGTCTCTCGTCTCTCGTCTCTTGTCTCTTGTCTCTCGTCTCTCGTCTTCAGTCTCTCGTCTTCAGTCTCTCGTCTTCAGTCTCCCATCTTCCGTCTCTCGTCTCCGTCCGGTCACGTCTGACCGCCTTAGTCACGCTTACGGCTCCGCTGGTCATGCTTTGGTGCTTGTACCGTGCAAACGAGTGCGGGGGGAGGGGAGGGGTAACAGGTCATACCAAGGTCACCCTGTGTCTTGAATGGATCCGACATGCAGCGAGATCCTATCAATGAGCTCTTTTGCACGCTGCTATACCACGTCTAATGGAAGTCTTAGGTAAGGGATTGTATGTCTGCACCCTGCAGACTTGCAGTGAGACAGATCCTCGAGTTAATCACGTTTTATGTGTAAGGTACATTCGTTACAGTTGCACTCGTCTTTTTAATCATTATTACTTAGCTCATGAAATATAGGAATCAATACACAATTTTTACTTCCCCTCGCTCCATATGAGAAGGAACAGAAGGCCAGGGGGAGGAGGGTGGGGATTGCCCTCACTTTTTCATTTGTTTACAAAAACTCGATTTGATTTGTGCCTTATGAGAACAATTTGAAATTGAATTGAACTGATTTATTTGTTTTGATTTTGTATTTGAAATTGTATATGAATGAAATATGTGATGAAAAAAAATGAAAAAAACATGAAAAAAAGTATTTGAAATTTAAGAAAATTGATTGACAAATTAACAAAAGGTTTGCCAAGATGAAAATAGCTCAAAACTGCAATGACATCTTGACCATGGGGGTTTGGCTTCTCTCAAGATGATATCAAAGTTTGACAGCCCCCTCACTTTTGCATGACGTTCCTCCGTCTCCGTGTCCCTCCTCGAAGCCACTCCTGGGTGCGCCCCTGCGCGTCTGCTTCAGTCATGTCAATTGTCATCGCCCTTCTTCCGCTTCCGGGGGGGGGGGGGGCGGTGCAGGCGCTGGCCGGGTCGGAGGCGGGGCCGGACAGGAAGTACCCCCGCTGCCCGCTGCCACGCCTGATTAGTTATCAAGGTCGCCGGCAGGTGGTGCTAGGCGCGGAGACGATATGTGGGGAGAGGGGGCAGTGTATGTATAGGTGACGTGAACCTGTCTGCTATCAGTGATCTCAGGCTGGACACTGGATGATGTAATGTCTGGTTTCATTGATCGGTAAACTATCAATGGAATATATATTTTGTATTGGTTTAGTCGCCATCGCATGCTGGGGATGTTATAGAATATGTCCTATCACGATCGATCCATAGATCCATTGTTTCAGTATCCTGATACTGATTACTTCCAGTGTGAGGTTTTTTCCAGGGGACACGTTGTCGATTTCGTCTCTTAGGCTGTCTCTTAGGCTGATGCACGGGCACCTTGACACAAACATTTTTTGCGTCCCTGCTATTGGGAACGTAGGAACGTCTCGAGAAGTGTGGGCGACATTGAAACTTTGATCTTGTCCTGAGAGAAAACAAACCCCCTGCGCAAGGCGTATTTGCAGATGGACGTTCCTTGCCTCGGGTCGGCGAACCCTTACCTAGCCATCGAAAACAATTATCACTAAGCAAACGAAAAGATGTCAACGCAAATTTCAAA
The DNA here is from genome assembly GCA_014673585.1 of Semibalanus balanoides. Taxonomy (NCBI): domain Eukaryota; kingdom Metazoa; phylum Arthropoda; class Thecostraca; order Balanomorpha; family Balanidae; genus Semibalanus; species Semibalanus balanoides. Next base: position 24,882 of record VOPJ01012957.1, on the reverse strand, counting down.
AAGTGAGGGGCATGGCTCTCCGCTGCCCACCCGTTGTTCCTACGCCTGTGGCCGCTATCGATACCTTCGTCGATATCAGCGAATCGTGCTGTCGATGCCGCCTCGATGCCGACGCGTCGTGCCATCACTATGATTGGTGTGTGCGGCCTGTTCAGTGTCCATGACTCCGCCGCTATTGAACCCATATACCACCGATCTGGGAGGCGGCGTGACCTGTGTCCAATGAGCATCATCCTCTCCAGACGCCGTGAGAATCAGAACGGAGAGAGGGTGGAGTTGAGAGGAGAGAGGGCAGAGTCAGGAGGAGAGAGGGCGGAGTCAGGAGAGGCTAGAGTCGGAGGGAGAGAGAAGATTTCGGAGGGAAAGAGGGAAGAGTCTTAAGGAACGGCAAAGATTCAGAGAAGAGAGGGAAGATACGGGGGAGAGGGGGACGATTTGTAGGGAGTGAGGACGAAGTTGGAGGGAAGTGAGGACGGAGTTGGAGGAGAGTGAGAACGCATTTGGAGACTGGAGTTGTCGGAGAAGAGAGGGGCAAGAGTCGAATGGCAGAGTGCACGCAAAGTCGAGTAGAGGAGAAAATAAGACATTTCTGTTTGATGGCAAATAAGCCCAAAGAAGAGCCAAACACAAGCAAACACACCATAAGTCTTGACTGGGCCACACAAACAGTGTCAGATCGGCACTGAGCCAGCTTTTTCTTCTTCAGCGCACCGCAGTCTCATGTGGCGCCTGTCGCCGCCATCTGTTGGCTCTGCCTCTCCCTCTCTCTCCACGTTATCTCTGCCATCGTCGTCTGACCTGTTAGCTGCGATGTCAGCACAGCGGGTGGCCACTCTGCTCGTGTTGGCCCTGTTCAGATCTGTCCCCTCGTATTTTAGGCTTTCCCGGTAGCGGGCTGTGCTGTCGGCTGCCATCTCCTTGGTTTTCTCGGAAGTGGGCCGCGCCGCCGCCGTCACCGCCAACTGCCTTGTTCTGTCGGCCAGGTCAAACGGCGCTCGTTCGTTGCGCAGCGTGGATGTGCGGAATGTGGCGCTAGTGGCGCGGCCGTTACGCTTCTGGCGCGGGCGTGGCGTGTGCGCCAGCGGCGTTCACACGGAGAAGCGCGTCGTAAATGTCTTGTCGTCGTGTCGTGCCGCTTCGACGCTCGGCGGGGATGGTGATGGATCTTCCGGGAATTTCCGGACTTAGTGGGGGGATTTCCGGGAGAAATGTTCGGTGATCGCCTATTAGGTACCTCAATCCATCCAGTACAAATTAGAAGGCTGTACAGCATACAATTTGGCTAGGATTGGCAGAGACATTTCAGTGAGGTGGACCTCTCGTTAATATTAATATTTCCATTCGAAAACATGTGCATGGACGGGTGGTGTGTTGATCACCTTCGAGGACTTCGACCTTCTCGTTTTATTTGAAAACACAAAACCAGAACAACCACGAGTGCATTGCGGGAAGTTCCGATGCATGCCCTATGTATCTTATCTAATAACACTCTGTCCTTGTGTCGTCCTCAGTACCTGAGTAAGCAGTCGGTGGCTCTGCGCGAGGTGAACGACTCTCACGTCTGAGGGTATACGAACAGCTGGAGGTCAGCATACAGGAGCTGGAGGTCTCCAACCAGCGGCTGCAAGACGAGACCACCAGAGACAAGAAGCGAATCCGCAGGTAAGACCCGTGATGTGCCGGCACCGATGTGCGTCTAGTGTGAAGCGCTTCATGATCAGGGTCCCTTTTGCGCTTCATGTGATGGTGAACATGGTGGTTGTGTCGTACCTCTCGTTGCTGGAGGGGTGCTGTGGTCGACTCATTGTGAAGGTGATGAGTGGTATGACTTCAGCTCCGTAAGCGAGCTCCAGCTTGTAGTTGTTTTAAGCCCATAATACATCAACAATAAATAAACAAGTGAGAGGTGACGTGAGGGATGGTGTAACTCAGCCACAATCGCTGACTACATGCAGTATGTCAGATACAACACATGTCCAGCATGAAGCGACGGCACTATACGGTTGCATTCGGTAATAGCGCACGCGAAGTAAACTTGCAGGCGGCCAAGATGGCTTAACACTAGTCGGCACGATTCGTTAGCGACTGCGTAGCATGGTAACAACGGCAGACAGACGCGATTCTGTCCCGTTTTGAAACTGTCCATGATTACTGAGCACAAATTCCCGTCCCTGGAACCTGAAATTCTACGTTGGTGTTCAAGGTCTCGATTACGCAGAGCCATAAGTCGATTGACACGTTCGTATATAAGCTACACGTCTTCAAGGATGTGTTGCAAGCTTCTTGTGACATGTCGAACGGGTTACAGCACTTATCCTCTGCTACACCGCGGCTAGTAGGGTTGGGCAACTAATCATATCATCTACTCGATAAATAATTCACCGCTAACCAATGAAGCTGCTGCTTGCTGCTTCATTTATCTCATCTAGACTGCCACAATGGAAGCCGGGTGACGCCTGCCGTTACCCATTCGACCTTGTGAGCTACTTAGGGCGATTTCTCAGTCCATTTAGGGGAGCTGACCGCCCTTCGGAGCGTCCTTGCGAGTCACTCAGCGTCACATCTGTGATGCGGGAGCGATTGGTGCCGTAGTGTTTATGTAGTGCCAGGTCGCTTGGCGTTGGTTCGCTTGGTGACAAAAGCGGCGGCGACGCACAGCCTTTGCAGGGCTCGTAAAAAGTGCGAACATGATACATAAAGCGGGCGCCAGAAAATACAATTTCAAGTTTCCTTAGGGACATAGTTCGTCATGGGTGCCCAAACCCCAAGCCCAGTTAAGCCGAAGCCCATGAACACCAAGCCCAGACCCAGACCAGGCCCATTAAAATTCATAATATTGATGCCGATGCACGGTCTAGCCCATTTAAGCATATCATTATTAAAAAAAAAAACATTATCCTAGCAAGTTTACTGGCATTCTATTAACGATAAATAATATCACACATGTCGCTGTGGACTTGAACTCATCGAACACTTTTCGGTCAACATTGTCATATTTGATCAGACTTTGGATCGGACATGATGTGGGAACTTTGTGAATCTTACATCACAGGTACAGTATTTAAAATTACCTTTTCCTCGATTGAAATAAAATAATGAATCAAAAATATATTTGGTGAATTTTCGGCCTAAGGCCATTCTCAAACCATACACATTCAAAAATTTACAACCATTATCCATTATTAGTATTAGTAACCATTATCCATTATTAGTAACCATTATCAATTATTTACAACCATACCATTATTAGTATGTGTATGGTTTGAGAATGACCTGTGGCCGAAAATTCACCAGATATATTTTTTATTAATTATTTTATTTCAATCGAGGTAAAGGTAATTTTAAATACTGTACCTATAATACATACCATGTTCCTCGCAAAAGCACTAAACAACATTTCTAATATTACATCACTATTACCTACCATCATTTATTGTTCTTATATATAACTACTAGAGTTTATTGTTTAAGTGTTCTATTATCATGTATTAACAAATATACCTGGTTAAACATCTAGTTGTCAAGTAAAAAAATAACGCTTAGCGACATTACTAAAAAAATGTCATATCCATGCCCGCCTAGTACCCATGAAAAGGCAAACAATTCATACCCAACCCAGGCAATCGGAAGAGGTGAGTGGGCACCCATGGGTGCACCCGATCCATGACAAACACTGCTTCGGGGCCGAGAAGGCCATTCTGCGCAGAAGCTTTTTACTGTTGGCCCCTGGGCAGGTCGTTTGGTGCCCCTGGCTGTAGACCAAAAGGGCCCCAGGGCGAGTGAGAAGTGCCCTTAACATTCCGAATGGGCCCCTAGCCAGCAAAAAGGGGCCCCTCGGGTCACGAGGCCAATTTGTTTCGGCCAGATTTGGTCGGGCGCCACCGAAACCGTTTTTACCAGCCCCGACGCTTTGTTTAAAAGCCCTCGTCATGACCTGAGAAGTGCCGTGATGTCATGTTTCTGTTGACCTCTGAGCGGAATTTATGCGTTTTCAGCTGTAACACCGGTTACCAAAGCGCCTCGGCACTCGGTTTTTGCACTGTTAAAGCGATAAACATGTGCCGTTTCTGTTTATCGTCAGCATAAACAGCACGGCGCTGACGGCCAGTTTTTGCGAGCTGATCAGCCAGCACTCTGCTGATCGGAGCGGACTTCGTCCCCTGTGTGCGGGGGAGAGACGCGTCGCTATCAGATCGGAGGACGGATGTGACCTGTCTGTGAGGACTGAGCTCGCTGATCGCCCAGAGACGGGACTGGGTAGTGTTAGCTGAACGGGAGGGGGAGGAAGGGGGGGGAACATTTCAGCGAATTTGGTGACATCTCTCGGCCACTTGGGATTAAGCGCAGATGTTAGGCGGCAGGTTGTGTCGCACTGAGCACTTTTATCATCTGCTGTTCGCATTGCTGTAGCAAGGCCAAGCATGTTGTTAAAAATAGTCTGAGAGTGGTTGCAAAATGTCAACTGACCTTGCGGATTGTGTGGTCGAAATGCAGCCCAGGGCCGTGCTCGTTAAAGCCAAACAAGGCCAGCAACGTCTCAGCAAACAAGTAGAAGCGCTTAATAATAATAATAAAAACGGGGACACACCCGGGTGGATGCAAATGCTTGTTGCCTTTTGCGTTTTCTTAGGGTCTCCGCTACGGGACAACGTGTCGCTCTATTTTGAGCCACCGGGTGACTATCCCCAATTTTTCCTGACCAACAAGATTGGTATAAATCAGTGTTCAGCTGTTCCCCCCCCCCCCGCTGAACAAAACTCTGTTAGGTACTCAACTTTTAATTCAACAATGTGTATCCCCGCTCAAAAACACCTTTCACTGACGGTGCCCTTGTGTGCGGGGTATGGCCTCTTGACTCATTGAGGCCTTGGCTCCCCTGGACAGATTTCTCAGAACCTACCTAACACGCCACTGCTGGTGACCACGTGACTACCTTGAAACCAGTCTCCCAATTTGGAAGGCGTGGCGGAGCCCCTTCAATTATTTTCTAGAAACATGTCTGAATTTGCCAACGGGGAAAATCTCACATTTTCCGAACATTGCCATCTAGTCTATGATTTTCTTCTATGACTTTAAGTTCTCTGCCGTCGCTCAGTGACGGCAGCGAACTTAGTCATAGAATAGAACAGAGAACTCGGCAGAGAACTCAGTGACGGCATTGAACAGGTGCCGTTCAGACGTGGCTGATATGCGATCACTGATAGCGATAACCCAGGCCACAGACAGACGGCAATGTCACAGCCACAGGCGGCAATGCCACAGACAGATGGAAATGTCACAGCCACATACAGCAATGTCACAGACAGCGTCTACAGACAGACAGACAGACAGACAGACAGACAGACAGACAGACAGACAGACAGACAGACAGACAGACAGACAGACCAGACAGACAGACAGACGACAGACAGGACAGACAGACAGCAACAGAACAGACAGACAGAACAGACAGACAGACAGACAGGACAGACAGAACGACAGAAGACAGACAGGACAGACAGACAGACAGACCAGCAGACAGACAGACAGGAAGACGACAGACAGACAGACGACAGACAGACAGACAGACAGACAGACAGACAGCAGGACAGGAAGACAGAAGACAGAAGACAGACAGACAGACAGACAGGACAGACAGACAGACAGACAGACAGACGAGACAGACAGGACAGAACAGACAGACAGACAGACAGACAGACAGACAGACAGACAGACGGACAGACAGACAGGACAGACAGACAGACAGACAGAAGACGACAGACAGACAGACAGACAGACAGACAGACAGACAGACAGAAGACAGACAGGACGACAGACAGACGACAGACAGACAGAAACAGACAGCAGACAGACAGACAACGGACAGACAGCAGACAGACAGACAGACAGACAGACCAGACAGGACAGACAGACAGAGACAGGACAGACCAGACAAGATCAGACAGGACAGACAGACAGGGAAGACAGACAGACAGGACAGACAGACAGACAGACAGACAGACAGACAGACAGAACAGACAGACGCAGAACAGACAGACAGACAGACAGACAGACGCCAATGTCAGTCCACACTGGAACTCACAGCGGCGTCAGTCTCACACTCGTCACGGTATAGGTCACCGATAGACACCAGTGTCACAGTCCCACACACGAAATTACACCGGTCAGTCAAACAAGTCCCACACTCGGCGGATCTCACACGGGCTGCAGGCGCTCTGCTGACCTCCCCCGCACCCCGTGACCCTGATACCGGTACCTGCTATTCCGGTCAGCCCGGCCGGCCGGCCACTGCCCGACTCTGAGACCTGAGACGTCACGCCTACTGATCTAAACCACGCCCACTAGCCGCTACCGAATCCACGCCCTCTAACGGCCACCGAATCCACGCCCATTAACGGCTACCAAATCCAGGCCGGACCAGCGTGGGTCAGACAGAAGCCGCAATAATGAAGGTGGTCGGAAGTTCAGGTGTCGGAGGTTAGAGGCTGGAGAAGAAACGTCGGAGGTCTACTCGGATTGGACTCATGCGCGCCGGGCCAACGACGCACTACCATGCGACGGAAAGCGCCACTAGTCGCGCTCGGTAGACGCAGATAATGAGAGCGTACCGTTGCAAAGAGGGTAGCATGCAGTGCTGCTGGCTCTCGTGTTCTTGTGTATATTTGAAAACCGAAAAGCAGCGCAGTGTGGACGGTGTCCGAAAATTGCCACATGGGCGGAAACTGCGTAGCCCGGTGGACCGGGCGGGCCGCGTGCAGGTCGGCGTGGAACGCACGCACGACCTGAGACCGTGTGCCTGTGTCTGTGGTCTGTGCCTGGCCTAATGCCTGTGCCTGTGCCTGTGCCTGTGCCGGTGTGCCGGTGTGCCGGTGTGCCGGTGTGCAGGGTGTCGACTGAGCCATTTGGCACCGCCGCCTCGTCTCAGCATACTCGCCAGCCAACTGAGTCACAAACGCTCTCCTCTATTGAATCACTCTGCCGGGTCGTGTCCTGAGGGCACGTGACCTCTATTGAATCACTTTCCCGGGTCGTGTTCTGAGGGCGCCTGACACGTGGCGGCTGCTGACCGACAGCCTTACGTAGTCTCCGCTGCTGAGCTGGCAGTCGACCGAGTGTTGCCAGACGGTATGCAACGGAAGTTGTCAGGCTGGGCGTTATCTTGGCATGATCTTGGCTATATATATGTGACATGTTTGTTGACTTCTGACAAGTGAACACGTTAGTGGCTTGCGTTCTCGCCTGCAACTGCAAACATGTTTCGTCCTTTGATATCAGTGTGCTCTAAGTACTGGCGATATTTTATTATTTAATGTTACCCCACGGCCGTCAGCTGCTGTCTGTTTGCGTCTGCTCCAAGATGGAATACGTCCATTTCGAGCTGCTCCATTTATTGAGCTCGGCTAGCTTGTATTTTACGCTCTCAGTCAGGTATAATGCTGCTTAGCTGATTACCAGTGACACTCTGCTGTTTCTCCGCAGTCTGACGCAGACTGTCGAGTGCCTGGAGCTGCGAGCTGCCGAGCTGCAAGCTCTGGTGGAGGAGCTGCGGTCTGCCGAGCAGGCCCACCGTGCCGCCGCCGCCGCCGCCGCCGCCAGCCAGCAACGGATAGAGGAGGGCCGGAGAGACAGTGACACAAAGGTTAGAGACGGTCTGCCATCCTCAGCTGGGTTGCGGAGGCAAGGGCACCGCCAACGGAGGACGCGTCCCCCAACATTTTCTGATTTTAACATTACGCCTATGGGAAGAATTCGCTTCAAAATGCCCCCGTCCCCCTCCCCCTACATTGGGGAGGTGACACTGCTCTTGCGCTGAGTCCACTGCTTATGAAGGTAACGTTCAGGTTTCATATGTGAGTTTGTTCAGGGGTATTCCCCAGCTATGGGATTATCCTGCCAACTGTATAGTCTCTTTGTTAACAATGTTGATGAGCCGGAAATGCGCGGTGCGGTAGGTCCTCTTTTCCTCCGTTTTTTTTACTGATTTTTAGTTTCCTCTACTGATACGGGCAGTTAGACTTGGTTAGTGGGAAGGTAATGAGACTTGTGCGCAGTGTGTGTAATGCATTTCCATGAACATAAATTAAGGAAGAGTTGTAAGATGCCCGTCACTTGGTTTATTGCCTAGCTTTGTTGTGTTGAGTCAGATATTAATTCAATGGTACATTTAATAGCATTTCGCAATGGGGTAAACACAGAATCTCATTACCTCGTTCCATTGTCATGGTGTCCCTCCATCTGTACCATTTCTGACTCTCTCACTCCCTTAGTCCCTTCTGACCAGCGACTCTCTCTCTGGCTCCCTCTGACCAGCGACTCTCTCTGGCTCCCTCTGACCAGCGACTCTCTCTGGCTCCCTCTGNTTTAGGTATTGAAAAATATTTGCAAATTAGAACCAGACCGTAATTGAAGCCAAGCCTCAGGTACCCAAACCTTTTCATGGTTGCACAGCTCGGTATCGGGTATAATGCAAAATATTGAAATGAAGACAGTTTTCATACACATTAGCCTCGGGTTGTAAATCACGATGACCGGTGGCAGTTAGCACTCAATAGTACATAGCATAATAATAACTGCACCTATATCTACATTCACTGGCGGATCTAGAACGGCGATTTGTGGCGGTTTGAGGGCATCACCCCCCAAAAAATCACAAAATTAAAAAAAAAATCCTAGATATTAAAAAAATGAACTGTTCTTAGTCAAAAGTTGCATATATGCCCTTCTACATCAAGAAATTTGTGAACTTGCGACGACTTTAGGCGGCTTGGGGGAGGGCATTTCCTCCTGATGCCCCCCCCCCCTGGATTCGCCAATGCCTACATCTGTACCGAACTGTAACAAGTAACTGGTAATAGTGTAAGTGGTTTGAAAGCAGCAAGACTGAGTCAGAAATACTTTTCCGCACATAAATTGTCTATGGATGGAGGAGCCTGGTGGGAGATGACGTGGGGAGATAGATGGTCGTTGTCTGGTCCCCACTATTAGCTCTTCGGTCCAGGAAGTTGGGCACCGCTAGAGCAGCTTCCGGGTGCCGATGTTCGTGTGCTTGCGTTTGCGTCGCCTTTTTCGGAACTCGGCGGGACTAGCTAGCTTAACATGTAGCCTGCTTGAAAGTTAACATGTGCATACTGGCAGTGCTTGAACGAGTGGGCCCCGTGGCCAGGAATTACCGCCAAGGAGAGCCCTTGTCGGACACTTCATGGAATTCATTCATCCATTTTCCTAATTTGTATAAACAATTAGCGTCAATGGCGAAAATTGTGTTCGGCCGCAAGCGGCGCGAATTTTCCCCATTTTTTACTGTGAATAGCAGGATTTGGACTTCTACTAAGTTTTTCACGATAAGTTGTTATCTTTCCCCGAAAAATTGTTAACTGTTTCAGTTTTCTCCTAAGATAATTGTTTTTCATATTCAGCAGGAAACGCGCAGGTGGCATATTGTATTGAATGCCCCCCCCCCCCCCAGATTCCTGCAGGGAAATATTTGCCCCCGATGCCCCCTCCCCTGGATCCGCCAGTGCTTGAGACAAAAGTTAAGTCGATTCATTTTTTTGAAACAGCACTTGAGTCAAGAGTCGAGTCAGTTCTTCGGCTGGCGCAGTGGGTCGTGTGTCGAGAGCACGGTCCGCCGGTTTTCTCAGGGAGCGATGAATCCAGATGGCACTAGTGTGCACACACTGCCACCTGGCGGGATTGCCGGCAAGTACATGTAAACGAATTGTCAGAAGGCGACTGCAGAAAGGAGCAGTATGCTTGGGCATCGCCATCCGTGTCGCATGGACTTGTCACTATAAAAAAATATATCAAGAAACCGCCTCTTAATGCCGGTATCAGTCACACTGAGGCATTGAAAAGACAAATGACAGAACATGTAAATAGCAGAGCAGAATGATTAGGAACCCCCTAGAGAGTGCACACTGCAAAGTTAAAGTATAGCAGAGAACAGGGCACACGCTAGGGTTAATTGACGGTGCGAGGCAGGGCGAGACAGAAATCAGGACTACGGAGAAGAAAAACAGCCGGTAGAAAATGAATGGGAGCCTAAAGCAAACCAAGGCCAATGGCGCCTATCATCTCCGACAGACAGTCAGAGGCTGCTTGGAGCTCTGTGGCGCACCGACCTCTGTGGTCCGCCGGCGCCCATACAGTTAGCCGGGACCCCCGGGTCAGCAGTTCCCGCGATTCACCCCGACTTCAGCCCAGCGAACACATCATATCCATCCCATTCCAGCCCAGCAAACACATCATATCCACCCCGACTTCAGCCCAGCGAACACATCATATCCACCCCCACTTCAGCCCAGTGATCACATCATATCCACCCCCCACTCCAGCCCAGCGAACACATCATATCCACCCCGACTTCAGCCCAGCGAACACATCATATCCACCCCCACTTCAGCCCAGCGGAACACATCATATCCACCCCCACTCCAACCAGTGATCACATCATTGCACCCCACTCCAGCCCATGCGAAACACATCATATCCACCCCCACTCCAGCCCAGTGATCACATCATATCCACCCCCACTTCAGCCCAGCGAACACATCATATCCACCCCCACTCCAGCCCAGCGATCCCATCATATCCACCCCCACTCCAACCCAGCGAACACATCATATCCACCCCCACTCCAGCCCAGCGATACATCATATCCGGCGGACGCGTCATATCCGCCGCAGAGGAGCGCAGGAAACCACACCGATAGCTGAGTCCGAGTCAAACAACCGGCCACAGCGAACGGGCCGTCGTGTGCGCAGATCTGCCTGGAATGGGAGCTAGTCCACGCTGTTCAGCAGGATCATAGACACCACAGTCAGCATCGACAGTCTGTATTGATATACCACAACTCATCGGGCGTGATAAAATACACGACCTTCGATGCAAAGGTCGCAGTATATCAGTGACGTCATAGCTAAAATACAACAATGGCACACGTCATGTTCCGAAATGATGAAGCGAAATGCCACTCAATAACGACGCATCTAGAAACTATTTCACGCAATGTTTGCTAGGTACGTTTCTACAAGATCTCCATGTTTGCCGTTATTGTTGCCAATAAACACTTAACGCACTTAGCTATTCCGACAATTGGCTTCAACACTAAAAGCACAACTTATCGCGAAACTAAGAGCACAAATTATCGCAACTTCAGTTTGTGGTTACCGGTTGGCAGTTGTGCAACTATTTCATTGAAAAAAGCAGCCGAGCTGGAAGTCCCCTGCCAGATTCCAGCTAACCGACAAACATCAGACCAAAAGTGCCAAGGGTGAAAACAAAGCGAATGTTCGGCGATGAACCCCAGCTATGATTTCTCTACAGCGAGGCATGCAACTACAATTAGCGTGTATTCAGTCACAGATTCTCCCCAGTGACTGGGTCAGCTGAGCGTGAGACGACCCGACAAGAGGACCCCCGCGAAACAAGCATCTCATCGTCACAGGTCCACAACTCTCTCGCACGCCGAGACCCGCGAACGGCCCCCGACCAGCAATGCTCCCAGTCAAACGGCCGCAGGTGTGTTAGTCGTTACCGGTTCTAGTCCTAACGGTCAGAGCAAACGGGCCACATAGGGGCCCGTCTCTGACATGATGCATCTTAATCTACCACCCCCCACAGCGGAGGAGGGTACCGGACGGTAGCACGCGCCACGGCTCAGCTCGGCTCACATCCTCCAGAAGACACCAATCAACACTTCCAGTGCAGGCTCACGCAGCGAGTCACTTCTCCCCGGGTGACGCCCGGATGGCTAAGCGACGCCGTCACAGGTGGCTACTAAGCATACTGCTCTGCAGAAGCGCTGCGCCCCGCCCCGCACGAAGCACCCTCCCCGCGCCCAGGCAGACAGCGCAGCAGCGGCTCAGGTACAGTGTGTGGCCCACGGCTCCCTGCGGCCCTCCGCCCGCCTCGGCGCCGGCCATCCTCGACCGGCCTCCCGCCGACAGGCCCCCCGTCAGCCTGCAGGCCCCGTCAGCAGCGACCCACCAACTCAACACCGACGGCACCACACCCACCACACACCCAGCACAGTAACACACAAAACACGCCGCCGCCGCCCCTCTCCGCCGCCGCCGCTCTAAAGAAGAAGGTAACATTGGTAGGTGTAACAGGTAAGCGAATGGGATGAAAACCACACCTGGAAAATCACATTGGTTCTGCCGTCGGCATTGGTTCAGGGCAGCTGCTTTTGGCAGTAGAGCTCCTTCAGCGACTTGAGCTCCTCGATGAGCGCCTTGTTCTGGTTCTCCAGCACGGCCACTCGGCTCTCCAGACACTTGATGTACTCCTTCTTCTTCCGCCGGCACTCCTTCGCCGCCTCTCTGTCACGGGATGGGGAGTTATGGTCAGCTAATGACTCGACAGCACAGGGACCGCCTCCCTGGCACAAGACAGGGAGTAATTGGTCTGCTTACAGTGTAGAGCAATGGCAAAATAATGTATAGTTTTGGAAGACTACGCCCAGACAATGAGCGTGATGATGATGATGATTGGGGTTTTAGGGAGGACCGACAACAAAGGTCACATGCCGCCCAGCAATGGGCGTGACTGACCTGTTCTTGTAGAGACGCGTCTCCCGTTTCTTGGTAACCACCTCGACCGGGGAGCCCGGGGAGCCTGTGGTGATGAGCATGCCGCTGCTCTGGTCCAGTTTAATCCCGCCAGACATGGTCGGTAGCGAAACTGTCGGACGGAGACACGGTCAGACGGGCACATCAGGACCAGGCAAACTCAAATGGCTTCACTTTTCAGATGGGGTAAAACTGGGTAAGACAGAGCCAAGCATGGTCGATGGCGTCGTGCAGAGTCAAACGGGGTAGCAGGGTCATGACGATGATGATGATTGGGGTTTTAGGGCGCCGCAACACAGCAGTTTATGGCGCCCATGGGTATTACAGGGTCAGACGTGGCAAAGACCACAACATAGGATCTGCAGGGGTCAGACAGGGTCGTACGGGGCCACAGTTTACCACATAATCAGGACGTTCAGCTCAGACTAAGGCTGACTGAGAAGAGGAAGTCAAACAGCATAATGGAGCCCATGGCACAGCACATATTGTCCGGGTCTAAAAAAAACGGGTCAAACCCATGTCAAAGATGACTGAATGCTACATGACCTCCCCTAATTACTGTGCTTCTCACCACATACTGCATGACTACACCTACACCACATACTTTGCATCATTATCAAGTGTGCACACGTCAGTGTGGCCAAATTCACAGATTTAGGAGGAATGAAGGATGCCAGAAGTGCCTGTTTGATCACATACCTTTGAGATGGAGGAGTGTCCCGGGTCTAACAAACTGAACAATTTATGCTAGAATTTCATGTGTTTTCAGCTAGACACCCCAACATTTCATGACAATAATCAATTGGGACACATTGACAATTTAATATTGAGGCAACCCTCCCCCTAACTTTCTGAATTTGGCAGCACTGGCACACGTCATTCAGCGTCAGCCAGCGCTCACCAGGCACGTAGAACTGTCCGTCGCCTCCCTGTGTGTAGTGGACGATGGTGTTTCCGCCGGCGGTGCCGGGCGCGCTCATACTCAGCGGCTGCAGCGACTGCACTGAGTCTGCCACCGACAGCTGGATGTTACCCGGCATCACTGCAGCGAGAGACCGAGGTTAGGCACGTGATGACCAGGCTTTTACAAATGCAAATATAGTACAATAGTATTTCACATTGGATTATCATCAGCCGCACAAGCAACCCCCTGCCAGCAGGTAAATGACGACTCCCCGCTGTATATGCCACTCATTATACGTCGACATCATTGGAGATCTCCAGGTCTTGGGTGTTGGTAGGCCTAGGCAGTCTCACCTTCAGTCTCACCTTTGATGATGCCGTTGTTCTGTAGCGAATCCACGTCTCCGTCGCCCTGGTCTTCGGAGATGCCGCCACCTCCGAGCTCATTTAGAATTTTGCGGTAGGACGGTCGGCGAGTGAGAATCTCCCGACGTCGCCGGGCCGCCTCGTCCTCAAACTGCGGCGGGTTACCCTCCAGTACCTGCGGTCGAAACGGGCTCAATTCCAGGCAAGGGCACAACTTTGGGATTTGACACGTGCTTTGTGAAGCCGATACATCGGCCGTCTTGGTACGCAAGTTGACCAGGGAACTTTTGCAGATTCATCCACTATCTTGATCAATGTCACAACAGAACAGTCAAAATCGGAGGCACAGCCACGGGGAAAGGGGGAAATTACCGCCCCCCGCCCCCACACACACACACCTTAAGGGTCACAGGGGGATCACCAAGATTCGCCCAGACACCATTTGCATTAGCTTAATAATTTTCAAAAAGCCACAGAGGAGCCCTCGAACCAGGTGATGGGTCACTCTAGTGCCTGCAAAGGGCTCTCAAAGACAGTGACTGAAGGGTTTCCGAAGCCAACCCAGGGCCCAGGGGGCTGTCTTGGCATGTCCAGGACCCAACTGAACCAACCCAGGGCCCCAAAAACTGTCCAGGGGCATCTCGCGCATGTCTAGGGGCCCATTGAGCCCCCAAGGGCCCCAAAAAACTGTCCAGGGGCTTATCAAGCATGTCCAAGGGCCCATGGAACCCACTCAGGCCCAGGGTAAAAAAAAATGTCCAGGGACCACTCGAGCATGTTCATAGGCCTCTCACTGTCAGCCATGTTCACCAAGCCCGGGGGCCCATAAGAGCCTCCTCTCCGAGCTTACCATGGTGCCCATTGAATCTGTTCGACAAAGCAGCTAGCGCAGTCCCTTGCCAGGTCGTAAGGGCGCCTGAGTAAGCTGGGGGATCCCTGGGAAGTTAAAAGGGCCCCTGTGCAGGTCAGCTGAGGGGCTCCTGACCAGACCGAAAGGGGGTAAGAAAGGCCCCTGAACATGCGAAATGGGCCCCTAGTCAACACAGGGGGGGGGGGCAGGGCAGGTCCAGGACCCTCTGAGCATATCGGCAAGGCCAACACATAAAAAATATGCATCACTCACTCCACATGTCTTTTGGCGGATCCCAGATGAGTCCCTGAACGTAAAGGCGTTCGAAAGGTCGGAGGTGTACCTAGACGATCTGAAGGGACCCGGAACCTTTCAACAGTAAGAATGCAGTTGTCCAGGAAATACAACTAAAAAATAGCCGCTCCGCGGCGAAAATTAGTAGTCAAATTATATTATATGCAGGTTCACAAATCGTGCCATTTCTCGGCGCAATTGTGTGTTATACCTTTTGCTACTTGGCTATATGATTGGGCAAAATAGTTCACTTAATAGGCAAAATAGCATTATTTACTGCACTGCACAAATTTTTACGGGTTTGCCTGATAAAACCCAGAAACATAGGCGGTTCGCTTTGTAGAGAACAAAAAGCTTAAAGGGACACTGCCACCTTCCCAAAAGTTCTCAAATGTACGCCGCGCCCGCTTGTGGTGCGTAATTTGAAGTAATTGCTGCCGAACACGATTGACATTTGTTTCTCACAAACATTGCTCAATTTCATAAAAAGTTCAGGTTTAATATTTGGGCTATGACGTCATATGAAGGAAATTTCGGGGAGCAAAGATAAACCTTCACGCTGCCATAAACATGATTTAGTGTATGGCTAGTGTTATGGCAAAGGTAAAAACATTCGACTGTAATAAATATTTAGTTTAAGAGAGACACACTCGGATCAGGGTCCATTCAAATACACTGGAACTGGGGATGTTAACCCGCGCACTTGCAGGGGGGGTTGATTTCGCCACCCTCATGTTTTCAGTGAGTAGCGCAAAAACGCGGCGCGCAGCGCCGCCAAAATTTTGACACCTGGTCTTGGGCCATCCAATATACACACACTTGGAAAAGCTTTGACTGAGGTCATCTCAGGTCAGTCAACATCCATGTCAAGTGACCTCACCTTCAAACATGTTTGCGTTCGTGCCAAAGCCACCAGTTCTTTTTTCGAAAGTTGAAATGCAGGATTTCATTAGAATATCAATTACCAAACCAATTCGTATATCTCGATTTTTTGTATCGGTGACAAAGGTCAGGTCAATTTCGCTGACCTCCCCATTATAAGTGAATGGGAGAATAAACAAATGCTTCCTTTCAGAAAATATGCATTGATCAGGGCCTAATTCTTGCTGAATCATGCTATTTTTAGTCATTCTAAATGATCAAGGTGCAATTGTTGACTAAGTTGATTTCTAAAAGGTCATCTGAGTCATCTGAGGTCATCAGCAATGATTTCCTAATAACTCTTGATAGCCAAGAGATAGAGACGATGTTGACACCAATGTGTTCGTCTCGTCTGGCCGCGTTGCCCATATGCAACAATGACCTACCTGGGTCACCAACTGACCTGACCTTGAGGTCAAATTTTGAAGTTTGACCCTTACCAGGTCCCCGCTATATAGTGTTTCAAAGCGCATCACGAGACAAAAACACGATGCGTCAAATGTTTCCTTATCGTTTCTTAGGTGACATGCTATCACGAAAACTGTTTTGCAAAACATATTTTTGACCTTTCATGACACTCTGGAGCCTAAACTATTGATCTAGTAAATTTTGAGGACATACATGCCGATTGCAAATTCAATAGTATCGATTGCCTTTCTAATCATTTGCTCTAGCTAGCATAGTTCCGAGATAATCGGGTTTCTGGACATAAGTCCTAAAAGGTCCTAAAACCGAAATCTGACTTGTGACCACTGGTGACCTCATATGATGTGACCTGATCCAAGAAAAGACTGAATACTTTCGATAGAGCTTGCCTAGAGTATCCAATGCCGTTTTCCGCTTGTCGCTACGTTGCGTAGTTTTGGAGATCTCTAACGGGGGGGCGGAAATCAACCCCCCTGCAGTTCGTGTTCGGCGCGAACCCCCTGCAGTGTCGCGGGTTAAAGATGCAAAACCAAACTAAATTTATCTTGATTCAAACCTCAAGTGGTTGGTTAACTTATACCATACATAATCTTTGCAATGCCAAGCACGCAAAATGCTATTTCAACTCAAATATAATGTTAAGGTGGCCAGTGCCCCTTTTAACCCTATTAGTGGGGCAGGGAGGGGGGGCAAAATATTGCCCACCCTTATGTTTTTCTAGATATTCTTTTCGAAACGGCTACGGAGAAGCTTATGAAACTTTCGTCTTTTCCTAAAATGATTTTCAATCTGGGTGTCAAATTTTGGAGTTTCTGACTTGAACAGAGGCGTTTCCAAGGGCCCAGTTTTTGGGAGGATCTTTCGGCGACCATTTGGCGCATAAATACGGAAATGCGGTCTTCACGAGTTTCTTGCAATAACTGCCCTCAAGTATGAAGAAGTTGCACTAACTTTACGGTGATTCCAAATAAGTTCAATGGTTGACTGTTCATTAAATATTTATTTTTTTTACGGCAGAGGCGGTTTCAGGTACTTTGGAAAAGGGGGATTTTTCTCAAAAGTATGGAAACGCCTAGCTGAAAGGTCAATCAAGCCAATAATAAATTGCGATTTTATAGCTATGAAGATGCTGAGAGATATTTCTCTTCCAATTTTGCAAAATGTGTTACGTCTTGAGTTTCAAGGGCGTGTCCAGGACAGAAAAGGGGGTAAACTTGCATAGTGATAAAGATATACCAGCGATTACGGTGCAATAAACAGATAGTTGAGAATATGACTGACATATGGAGTCAGGAGAGAAAATAAAACATTTTATGCAGAGCGCCGCTTCAGACATCGAAAAAAGGGAATCATATTATTGCAAAGGAAACTATGATGCATGCGGCCTCAAGGACGATAACATTACTGCAGTTTTCGATGCGAAAAGCACCAGCGGGTCCTTGTTGAAACATTTGAAGATAATAGGCGAGCCCAGGTAGGGTAAAAGCGGGTAACTTATGTGAATGAAAATTGCAAGCAAACTAGTAATTGTTGACTAGTTAGTATTATATTAGCGTGATTTATTTTAATCAAAAGGTTTTGCACACAATCCCCAAATGGATCCTGATACGCCTAGATGATTTTCAGCATTTCAAAATGAAGATCTATGACCAGTAACTGATTTATATCCGTGGTAAAGCATGAGACTGCCTGATCATATTTTTTATATTTGGCCTCCCTTTTTTTCGTAACCTGGCACCGCCTATGCGTACAAAATATTGCTTAATAACTATTTTGTATTTATGTACAAATAAACAAACTATTGCAAATTTAACTCAGAAAAAGCCAATCAAAAAACGTTTGATTTACGCTTTTACTTTGCCCCCCAATTTAGTGCCTGCACACGCCTGATGATTTTTGAATTTAACAATCGTCATCAACATATCCTTTTCCTACTCCAGTCTATCGATCATGTTGATTGAAATGGGCAAATCGGTTGATAAACATTGCAGCTGTGTTGGAATCAAGCTGTCTGATGTGGAAATCAATTCTCTATCGCAATGAATGGTTCATCAGAACAGGCTGAAAATTTAAACCGTCAAACCGAAATGATCATTCTCAAATCCAGCCGTCAAAAATCGGACACTAACTTTTCAGTCCATTTCGGAAGCGACAAAATCTCCCCTTCTTCAAGTGTCAAGGTCCTGGGCGTCACCATCGACCCTCATCTAACATGGGAAAAGCACGTTTCTACAGTCGTTCAGCGCTCGCCTATATGGTCTTGGGTGGGCCTGGCTAGACTGCTCACAGAGTTGACCCAGTGACACAAAACGCATGCTTGTAGAAGCACTTGTCTGCCCGCACAATCGCGGTACTGTATCAGTGTGTGGTAGCTGTACGGGGGAGCAGAAAAAACGTGTCCAGAAAGCCATTTAACTTCGGTGCTCGGATTTGTGACCGGACTGGGCCAGACGAGAACACGTGACCCATGCTTCTGGAGCTGGGAATTGGACGAATTTGATGACAGTGCTACATTGAACGATATCTCTCGATGGGCGCCGGCCCTTTCTGTCAGCGTCAGATGCGTCGGAGATTCTGCGAACGAAACTCGTATCTCGCGCTGCACAATCCCTTCGCGTACCCGAGCTGACCGAGAGTGGCCAGCTGCAGCTGCCTCGAGTCGGAACCGAATTCGCACGACGCAGTTTCCTCTGCTAGGGCGGCTAGAAACCGTGGAACAAGCACGTTGATCTGAGCTATATGTGGGTGGCCTGCGTCGAGCTGGCCGGTTTATGCCTAATATCATCCTGACGTGCGATGCGTATGCTGTATCATTGTATCATGTCGTTTATCTTTTTTTAATCGGGTCGATCGAGACAAATGCGTACATCCTAGTTTTTTAATCAACTGTTTTTAATCATTCCGTGTATTCAGTGTTTGTGTTTCAATATCTAGTCCGACTAGGGTGTTTTGTATGTGTATTGCGTGGGACACCATAAAATCCACGTTGTGGAGGTTCTGAATACATCATCTATTCATATCTAATCAAAAATACTCTAATTTTTGTACTTTTTGCCCCGTGCCCCCTATTTAAGATGAATAACATTCGTTTTTTTATAAAATGTAGATCATGTTAAGGTGAATCACCACCGTTTTGATTTTTGGAAATCGACGGGTAGATCTCGAGATCGCCGGGGGTCCGAATATGCCCCCCCTGCCACCTAATAGGGGTACCCGGGAGCCTGCCACTAATAGGGTTAAAGATGTGCCTACTCACATGGGTCATGTGGAGTTGTTGACACTAGTCTGTAGAACAAGATTTTTCTGGAATTTAGCCATGTACTTCATTTCCCCAGAATCACTTTTATTGTTGCTGAGATATTCCAAAGTCGCCAATCACATACTGGAAGTAATTAATTATCGATGGTCGCCAGAGAGCTTTCGCTACTAGAAGCATTGCTCTTAAATTACAACGCTAGCATATATTGTTAGCTCTGGCCAATAGAAAACAAACTGTGAGCACTGATAACAGCTGCCAAACAGATTTTCGATCACTGTAAACAAAACCTTTACATTGTTCTCATAAAGGTTGTTTATCGTCTTTTATGTGCAGCCATTATAGGCTAACATCTTCCGCTACTCTGTTTATAGGACGAATGTTTATGAGTTTTGAAACAAAACAAATGCAAAACAGATATAAGTAAAATTCAACTAAAGGGGCCCAGACGTGAATTTTAATCGTGACCAATTAATCAAAGCAATAGTGCTTACCGTAAGAAAAATATATTTGACATTTCAAAAGAGTAGGCACACTCCCTTTAACGCACAATAACATTTTTAGAGGTCCGCACCATACGCAATGCGACGCATTGATGATAATTGAGAATGCATATCCATGACCTAAGACTAAAAAAAAATCGCGCCGCTACGCTGCACAATTGATTCAAGTTCCACGTATTGAGCCTCAGAAATATTCGAAGTTGATATAGCTGATTTCAATTGGTGTCTCTGGTTCCAAAGTTGATAAGACAGATTGCTAACTCCAGCCCCTAAAAGTTAGTATGAACCATGCCATACCTGTCATACTGCTTTCTCCATCCTTGTAACGTGTCTTTTCATCCGTTTTGTTCGACCCTTTCAACGCTTGAAAAGGGGACCTTTTCAACGATTGGGAAGGGACCCTTTTGAGGCACTGCTACTCTCCCCCCCCCCCCAGACGGAATCCTGGCAAAGTGCCTGGTGCAGGGGCCTCTATGAGAGTCCTAAGTGTCCTGGTCGAATCCAGCTGATCAAAAGTTTAAGAAAACAAATAAAAAGAGAGTCCCACAAAATAAATAAGCCAAAATCATATCCATTTTGGGGAAGGCACCATGAATGGCTTGCCCCCTTTCTGAAGGTCTGACTGCGCCCCTGGTCACAAACATACATTATCAGCAATGTCACATGTTTGCTGTTACCTGGATTGATGGCATTGTTGATGTGCTCTGAATGACACTGCCGGCCTTGTTCACCAAAATCACGTTATTCTTACTGAACTGGACAACAGCTGGATGTGTTGACTGTATCACAGACTGTTGATTCTGTGGAACACAACATTGTGTAAGTCACAGAAGGTAAATAAAGGTAAAACAATGAGCAAGGAATAATAATTGTCGTCCTATGGTGCTAAGGTGAAAATTGACCAGGAAGAAGAGCATATAATTTGTAATGTACAATATTGCAGCTCATGCTAAGCAGTGCTAAATAGCACACATTGGTACACTAAGTAATAGTATGATAGCTGAAGAAATAATGCAATTAAAGAAGTGCACTATATTTCATCGATGTCAAGCAGCTTAACTAGCAGTACAAGTTTAACCAAACTAGCACATGTACTTCCTTATCAATTTTAACTCTTCCAAGCCTGCTGTAAATATTATGATAATAATTCAGGAAATGAGCTAACAGTGTATCTATTTACATCTGACTGGCTGTCCATGGTATCTTTGGGTTGGTCTGGAAGAATAACCAGTCCTTCATTCGCAGGAGCATCCATTTCTGCAAAAGGGAAAAACAATATGCATGAGAGTTACTTTACTTGCAACCTGTCACAGTATTCAAATAATATAATTTAAACTACAAAACATGCATTGATATAAGACAAAATAATTGAAAATATACATTAATGAACTTAAATTACATCTTCTCTATTTTTGAGTAAAAGGGCATCAAATAACTGAGGAGTTGCAGGGTCCAAAGCCTCAAATCATCATCATGAGTCAAAATAATGCCAATAAGAATAATAAACAACACTTGATACTGAATAAGTGACACAGCATTCACTCAACAGGCTTCTCTGAATTAAAAAAAAAATGTATCAGGGGAAATTAATAAGGAACAATAATAAATTTCCCAGCTGCTATATCTTCTTATGTCACAGTGAACACAATATCATTTTTTTTAACAAGGATGATGCAACATGTAAAAATATCTAGATATTTAAAGTTGTGCTTGTGACTATTACTATTATCTTTAACAGTGCTTAACACTTAACTGCCTAAAAATTTACTTATTTTCTTATCTATTGTTAAAGGGTCACAAATATACCTTAAACCTTCAGTCAGTTGTGAACGGCAAATATAAATTGACTACCTACACAGTTGTTTGCACCATAGAGATCATATATAACAGAGAGGCCCTGCACATGAATCTGTGGCAATTCAGTGGCCTTTTTTAAGCAATAAGTTTCTCCTACAAATCTCCTATAAATAGCTTGTGCTGATACCATTTACATCTTATATGCTAAGAATATTTTTGAATAATTGTATTTACAATATAAATACTGCCTACAAAACTGTCTTCACCATAAAAGACAATAGCTTAGTTTAGCACGGGCACCAAGAGTGTTAACAAAATGTGCTTAAAAAAGACCACTGAATAGCCACAAAATCAAGTGCTTCAGCAAAGGCAGAGCCTCTCTATTATCTATAATCTCTGTGTTTGCACAACACATATACAGTAAAATTAAAACCACCGTCTTCATTTTGATCAACATGTCAACACAGATATTTTCATCAAACCGGCTGCAACTCCCGTTCCTTGTTAAGGCACCAGTGCTTGTAACCCGGAATCGCTAGTAACAGGCTGTGTTGATCGTGAATGCCTTGTTCTTGACTATCATTGCAACCATTGAAAGAAGTGTCTGACAACAGGCAGGCTCTCATCTCCAGTCCCGTCAGGCACTTCATATAGTGTCCAACGCTGACAAGTGAGCCTTGCGTTCATGGGATCCCTCTCTTCCCTCTGATATCCATGACCCGCATATTTCCAAGAGAGACAGGGAATCCTAACAGGTGAGTTGAACAGTAACTGGGGAGGTGAAATACTGAATTTATACCAATATTTTAGTGTACAGCTAAAGTTTGTTCACCATTGACTCACTTGTTTTGGGGAAAAATCTTAAAAGCAGATATATTTGTGGGTGGGAGTTCACAAACTGGCAGGTTCGTAGATAGTATGTAAAGTAGGTAAACTGCAGTTTTTGGACAATAGATCACGTAAGCCAGCCAAACTTCAATTAAAATTGCCAGACTTGATTTTATATATAGCGTCCTGCGGCTGCACACTTCATTGCTTTGTGGACTCACACTACATAATTCCCAGTTTGAAGCCCTAACATTGTGAATTGTCTCACCCACAAACTGTGATTTTTGTAGTGATTGTGCACAAGGCTGTTGTCATATTTTTTAAGTGGAAAATGAGATGACTTAGAATCTGATAAGTGCCAAATTCAAATTAGGTACATTAACATTGCATTCCCTTGATTATGAGTCAAATTGAAGAGAAGACATCAAGATTGAATAAAATGGAACGATTAATAATTTGCAGCATTTTGAAATAACCACATCCCTTGGGCCTTGCATGTCACTTGCAACAGTCTACAAAAGAGCTTAACATACTACATCATCCAGAATATCATTCATAAAACATTATAAATATCAGGCAGATAAAAATACACTGCAAGTACCTCAACCTAACCTAACCCTGAAAACGTCTGCTGACCTGCAAAAATGAAACAGGATGAACTGGCTAAAACGTATGGTCCGTACTCCAGAGCTCCATGTAATCACCAATGCATGCATTTACCCAAAAACAATATTTTACAAACACTACATTTTAAATTAATTACATTCCAACTACATATTGTCTTGGCGCGTCATTTCGTATCATGTCCCCAGCTGATCACAGACCTACTACGTATTTATCGTCACGGGATTCCGGCGCTCCCACTGGATGATGGGCTGAAACGTCACTACCCGTCAGAGCCCCAGTAGCGTCATCCAGCTCATTGATCGTAAGATGTAAGAGACGTTCTCATTGGCCATTTTCGTTGAATCCTCGATCTCCATTGGTTCAATTTGCTTAGAACCAGGAATGTTATAGGCGGTTAGAAAATGGATAACATTCAATACGTCACTAAACCATCTGAAAAATCACTATATTTAGATATTGTCACTATTTTTTGTTTTATATACAAATTGACCAAAGCAACCATTTACTGAATATAACTAAAGATACGATGACTCAAATGTGGATTCCATTATGACTTAATTAATGTGCAAAATACTGATATTAAAATCCAAAAGATATAGACTGTAACGAAAAAAGACACATTTGAAGTTGGGGGGGCAAAAGGCATCTTGAAGTCGAATCTTTCCATGCAACGTCCATAGACGTAATGTTAAAATACGAAAATGTTAGGGGGCAGTTGCCCCTCCTGCCCCCCCCCCGGCTCCTACGCCTATGCCCCTCTGCATTAAAGTTACATTCATGGGTGTCGCTACCGGGGGTCCGGGTACCCCCCCCCACACACACACACTCACTTTTGAGCGGGTGCCTAAGGCGCCCCATAAAAAGTCGGTATGTTTTGCGGTGTTGAGAGGGCAACGGAGCCACCCCTAAACAAAACTTACAAATAAAACAAGGAAAAGTTTTAAAAAATATCCCGCCAATATATGTGTGCTCGCCCCTATGCCAGTAAGGGCCCAAGTCAGTGGCGTACCGAATACCTATACGGTCATTCACGGCATGACCTGCCAACCTGCCCTGGTCCTTTGGACCCGAGGGCGAGGCGCCTATGCCAAGCTGGCGTCCCTCCGATCGGTGACGGCACCCCTCCGGCCAGTGACGGCGCCCCTCCGACTAGTGACTGTCCCTCTCTGGCCCGTGACGGCGCCCCTACGGCCAGTAACTGCGCCTCTCCGGCTAGTGACGGCGCCCCTCCGGCTAGTGACGGCGTCCCTCCGGCTAGTGACGGCGTCCCTCCGGCTAGTGACGGCGTCCCTCCGGATAGTGACGGCGCCCCTACGGCCAGTAACTGCGCCTCTCCGGCTAGTGACGGCGTCCCTCCGGCTAGTGACGGCGCCCCTCCGGCTAGTGACGGCGCCCCTCCGGCTAGTGATGGATAGTACGGAAGGATAGTACTGTACGCCGATGACGCCCAGTTTCTGGACGCCGACTTGCCTGTAAACCTCCCAGATTTGAAACGGCGCGTTGAGGAAAACTTGGCTGTTGCTTTGCTTTGGTTCACCA